>VDFB02010295.1:10291-255174 GCA_007258455.2 Sequoia sempervirens
TTCTTAGAAAATTGTGGGGAGGAATTCATGTTTTTTTTATTGGAAAAAGAAAACTTTGCTTTGCAAAATAATTTGAAAAGGTTACAATGTTAGGATAGAAATTTTTTTCTCAAAGGGATTAAGTTTTGAAGGAACTATAGCTGCGATAGAGTGATTCTTCAGCACGACTTCTCCATTACTAAGCGTGAGAGTGAAGGTTGGTGTTGCATTTGGTTTTAATTTTTATGTTCTTTGTTTATGTAAGTGAATCCTCTTCTTCTGTCATCTGAAGAATGATTGTTTGAGATCCTTTTTTATTTTCTCAAATCCTTCCTTTAAGAAAATTGTTATTTGTATTATGTTTTTGGTTTGAATGGCGGATTAAATGCCATAGTTAAATGGAACTTTTCTATGACTTTTGAAGATTGCTTTATCCTGCAATTGGTGTATAGTAAGCTCCTCCTTCAATTAGGAGAAGGTGCAAATTGTTTAGCCGAATTATTGCTTGGTTAGATATCGATGTGATTTGAAACCCCATCACTGTTGCCTTGGATATCTTTTGAATGATCCTAAAACAAACATCAAATTCATGGCCTTGCACGATTTAGTAATCGACTTCTTGTTGATAGTATTGTGTTTGCTCCATACGGTTTAGCACTCATGTGTTTCCTCATTTGTGAGACCTATTTTTTGTTGCATGCATGATGTTTATTAACTTACTAAATTCAAGATTCCTTGGCATTTGAGTATAGCTAAGCATTGAAATCAAATGCCTATTATTAGTCAATCATGTGACTTCGATGAGATCCCTATGTAGGTGATAAATCGAATTTATGGTTTCTACAAATTTCATATTGTTATGATAGTGATTTTACCTAAGCCAATTTTTGGGCATCGACCTTCAAGTAGTTCTTAGTGCCAATTGAATCATGTATTATATTTGTCTTAAGTGGTAAGCAATGTGAATTTCATTTCCTTTGCATTTTATATTATCTTTTCCATGTGCTCAACATTTAGGTGTTGTAGGTTCGAGCTCTTGAGATGCTAATCTCTCTCTTTGTATGGTGCGAGTTGCTTAGGAGCTCATTTCACCTCCTAGTGTGGTCTTTGGTTCCCTTTAGGGTTTGTAGATTTTTCTTATGTCTAGTTGCTACTTCTTCTCTAAGTGGTGGCCTATCCTCAATGGATTTTTGTTTTATGTTATAGGAGAGAGGGGCCTATAATGGAGCAGGATCTAATAGTGGGGATACAAGTAGTCCTCAATGGATCCCATAGTGGAACACTTTAATATCCAATTGTAAAACACTTTTTATCCATAAAGTACGCAAAGTGACAAATCATGTGATGCCACATCAACAAACCAATAAAACATGACTTAGTGCACCACTATTGTTCTCACATTTTTTTTGGGCCTTTTTGGATACCTCAACAAAAAACATCTTGATGTGGCCCTAAAACAAAATATAGAAGCATATGGGTTGCCAAATAAACTATTGTATAGAATTGGGAGTGATTTGAAATTTCCATGTAGGATTTTGAGAAATGCAAAGTTAGGATGCTCCACTATGGGCCCCTCTCCCCTAGCTCCATGTTACCGTTATCGCATTAGGAATTCCCTACCTTTTATGATTCATGCAATGGAATTTATTCAAGAAAAACAAGCTATTTGTACTGCCTTCTCATGCTTGGAAGTTTCGTCCTATATGTCAATCGAACGTTTTGGATTTATATATATGTGTTAAGTTTTTATTCATATGTGTGTGTGTGTGGTTATGAATGCTTATGAGTGTTATGAATTTAGTGGTTGAAGAAGTATTTTAAGCACCTAGCACACATTTGTACAATTCAACCCATGTATATATATATATATATATATGAGAGTTTAGGGATATATGCTATTGTTTATTAATTTCAATAGGCTATTCCAAAACAACAAATTGCTTATCATAAATGTTATGTATATTGATCCTTGTATTATTATGTGTTTATTGGTTCATAATATATGATCTTTAATGGTGTTGTATCTATGAAAATATTTATGATTAAATGCATAAGTGTGAAGGATGTTTATGTAATGAGATGGATGCATATGTGTTGTGTACTTATTCTATAATATGGTTTAAATATGTATATTTTTGAGTAGTTAATCATTGTTATGGGGTTGGAATGATGTTAGAGATATTCAAAATGTAATGCAGTCATGTAACCCTAAGGGACTTAATTAGTTGATATATACATTTTTATGGTTTTATTTCTAGTAACATATATTAATTGATAACTCATATTATTTTACTTCAAAAAAAAATGTCATAAATGTTAGATGTTTTAGAGTCCTTTTGGGTTTGTGTGGTGGGGCGTTACATATAGTGTAAACACCAGGCTGATCATTACCCATGCAAATACTATTAAAATTTTAAGTACACACTTCCTTTGATCTCACCATAACTTGCAAATAAGAAATGTCACTTGAAAACACTCTAGAACATTCCAAAAACACCTTGAAATCAAACAAACTCCTTTGCAACAACTTTCACCTAAAGAATGCACACACGCAGTACATCCAAACAACTCTACCATACACTATAACTTAGAAAACCATCTTCCAAAGCACTAAACATCAAACTCTCTTGACTAAGGTAAACTACCAAAACCATTAAAATAGCTTTAGATTTGTAAGGCCTAAAACCATTTTGTAGAGAAATGTAGAGCAAATACATTTCTTCCAAACACCTCTACAATACACAATCACACATTGGTGAACACAACTTCTTTTATACAACGTTCTAGCACACCAAATCTTGAATATAGCACCTCTAAACTATTCTCACCAACATATTTGGATTTCACAAGAAGATATTAAACCTAGAATAAATGCAGAGGAAAACTAGAGCACAACTTTGTTACCTAGAACACCACTACAATACATTGTTTCCTCTTTTTTATCAAATTTTCTCAAAATCAATTGGAAACCAAGTACTAGAGACACATTCTCATCAACTTCGGTACATCCTCAACCATAGACAAAAGCTTATCAAAGAAACACTAGAGGTTGACACCAATAGCTTTACTAATTAAAACTTAATGCAACTAATCAAAGCATGGATAACATCAACTGCACATATTCTTACAACAAACTCACTCAACTACAGACATCAATGACAACACCAACTACTCATACTTGCAACAATCTCCCCCTTTGTCATTTATGGCAACACATGATGTGAAAAACCATCAAAGACATGAATATGAATACCAACACATTGCAACTCTTCATATTACTTCTCTCCATGAATAACTTATCTTTTACACATTGTTCTCTCACCCTTTGTAGCTTGCTTTCTTTACTTGTTTCTATCTCTGAATGACTTGTTTCTTTTTCACATGTTTCTCTCTCCCCCTTTGACATCAATGGAAAGGACATAATATTTTTATTGTTTATTCTCTTCTTGTGATGTCAATCAACTTGCTTACTTCTACTCTGTAATTTTTTTCCTTTATTGTTTTGTATACTTCCCCCTTAGGAACATACACCAATCTATACCAAATCAGTAACCAATGCACAAGGACAACACAAAATCTTTTGAATGCAACTACCTACTCCCCTTGAGCGGTAGCCACCAACATCAGTCCAAAAGAAGAATGAATCTTGATATCCACTGAGATGATGCATCTAGTTCAAAGAAGGAGGGGAAATAACTCCAAACTTCTACCAAAGATACTCAAAAGTATCCTTAGGAAGAGCCTTAAAGTGAATATATCAGAAATTTAATCCTTTGTAGGCACATATTCAAAATTCACTTCATTTGAGCTTTAACCTTCTCTCTCAAAAAGTGATACTAAATTGAAATATATGTTTTTTCCATGAATGCATTACTAGGTTCTTTGAAATATTAACCGCACTTGTATTATCATAGAAGATAGAAATAGGCTCATCATACAACACTTTGTAATCAGCCTCTATAGTAGATAAAGATACTGAATCTTGTTTCTTACTTAGCCATAATACCAATCTACATCCAAGAAAGAATGCACCACACATGTACTTTTCCTATCATCCACACAACCAACCCAATCTGCATCTATGTAAGTACTCAAAGTGAAGTTAGTATCCTTTGGATACCATAATCCATGATCTAGAGTTCCCTTGAAGTATCTAAATATCCTTTTCACTACTACAACATGTGACTCTTTAAGATCTTCTTGAAATCTATCCACATGACAAACTACATGCATGATATCTGATCTAGTAGCAGTTAGATATAGAAGTCCACCAATCATTGATCTGTACTTGCTCTGATTAGCCTTAGGAGATTCATCATTCTTACTTAGCTTTCAACTAGTAACCATAGGAGTACATACTAGTTTAGAGTTTCATTCCAAACTTCTTCAATATTTCTTTGACATACTTTGATTGTGAAATGAATATGCCTTTGTTTGTTTGATTGATTTGTAGCCCAAGGAAGAAATTCATCCCCCCAAACATAAACATCTCAAACTCTTTTTGCATCTCTTCTACAAAATTATTACACATTACTTCATTGCCTCTAACAATTATATCAAAATACACAACTATAATCAATATTTTATCTTCTTCAACTTCAAAGTAGAGATTATTATCTGCAGTACCTTTATTGAATCCTTGTTGTATCAAATACTTATCCAACCTTACATACCAATATCTAGGAGCTTTCTCCAATCCATATAATTCCTTCTTTAATCTACATACCATATTTGGTTTATCTGATGATTGAAATCGTTCTGGTTGTTCTATGTATACTTCTTCCAATTCTCCATTCAAGAAAGCATACTTCACATCCATTTGATAAACTTTGAAATCCTTGTGTATTGCAAAAGCTAAAGCATTATGATAGCTTCCATTCTTGCCACTAAAGAAAATGTCTCTTCAAAATCATCAACTTGTGAGTAGCCCTTAGACACAAGCCTTCCTTTGTTCCTTACCACTTCTCCATTCTCATTCTATTTGTTTCTAAACACCCACTTAGATCCACTTATGTTCTTGTTTGTAGGTCTTGGGACAAGTTTCCAAGTCTGATTTTTCCCAATCTACAATAGTTCTTCTTCCATAGATTTTGGTGCAGGGGCACCTTGGGTTTCCATGCCTCTTTGAGGCCTTGTTTGTTTTTGTGTTTGATTTCAAGTTGAATTTTATGTAATAAGGTCCTAAGGACTATCTTAAATTCCATGCAATATGTTTTCTAGGCTTTTGTTTGAGTTTTGGTCTTGGTGTTAAGTTTCTATGTAATAATAAGGTCTCCATCCTCATTTTGTAAGCTTGGTGCACCTTGGAAAATTAAAGAATCAAAATGCCATGATGCAACCAGGTACTTGAGGGGAGTTTCCTTGTTGATTTGAATTGGTTTTTGTGTCTTTTTACACTTTTTGAAGCCTCATTTAAATTGGGTTTATAGGAAGTAGTGTGCATTGCCTTAACTAGGAAATTAAGAGTCTAAAGTGAAGTTTGGTTAGTTCTAACATGTAACTAATCAAATTTTCAGTTGGAGGACATTGGGAAAGGTTGTTAGAAGTTGAAATAAGCCTCTCATGGTCGAGGCATGACTGATGAAACACGTTTTTTGAAGTTCTAATAAAAAATTGTTGTTTTCTGGAAAAATCTGTGTAAAAATTGCTGCTAAAACATGTGGTACGGATGTTGTACGGACTTTACGGGTACAAGAATGATATTTTTGGAAAGAGGGATGAACTAGATTTCATTTGGCATTGATTTGATAAAGTTTTATTGAGTATAAAAAAAGTTATAGTCATTTTAGCAGAGGCAGGTCTGAAACCCTCAAAACAAGGGTTTTGGTTGAAAAATGGCTCTTCCTTCCATCTCCACATTGTAAAAATGATGATTCTCGGTGGGATGGAAGGTACTTGTATAAATTTTCATATTTTATTGGTTCTGGAGAATGGCAAGGTGTGTGGAAGATTTTGTGCATTGAACTAGGTCTGGCATCTTCTTGTGACAGGCCTAATTGGTGAAGCAAAAAGTGAGTTTTGCTTGTTTTGTGTGGATTTTTCTTAAAGAGGCACTTAGGAATGTTGAAAATGGTTGTAATTATCCTATAGGAGTCTAATTCAAGGCTTTGGGGTGAAGGAGAGATCCTAGGTAATCAAAATCCTATTGTGATCAGCAAATTAAGCCTCTTGGAGACAGTGATACATTGGTCCATGGTTGTTCTTCCATCCACTGTCAAAAGGGGAGACTTTGGGGTCTTGTAGAGGCATATCATAGTTGTCTAAATTCATTAGTTTGAGCCTAGTATAGGGTTGTGGGTGGGTTTTATTTAGATTGTCCTCTCAGGCAGTGTTGCAAGCATTCAAGGCTAAAGAGACCTAGTGGTATGAGTAATGAACAAATGGAGTTTCCTAACTGATAATTAAAATTTTGTGGCATAGTTTGGTCATTTGGAACTTGTTCAAAGTAATTCAAAGCCCTTGGTTGTGTTGAGTACAAGAACCCTTGGTGAGTTGGGTCATTTCCTTGAAGGAGTAGTGGATTGACAAAGTCCAATTAAAGGGGTATTTGAGAGAAGTTGTGCTAAGTTTGTGGTTTGATCATTTAGTTGATCATTTGAAGAAGCTTCCCCTGCTCACTCTGCATCAAAGTGGTATCAGAGCCACATTTGATTGTGAGAGTTTAATTAGTGAGTTGAGGTGTGCAAAGAACAATGCCTCCAAAAGGTGCAAAAGGTGGGTCTACAGTTGCAAGGGAAATTAAGGCCATTAGAGATAGGATAGAGGCCTTAGAGAAGAAGAGAGGGGTTACTGATGAGGACAGTACCTCTGAGGATGAAGTGGAGGAAGAAGGTGAAAGCCCTTCATAGGAAGAAAGGTTGGACCCTCAGGAAAAGAGGTTCATTGGTGCCTTGCAATCCATAAGAGCAGAATCATCTGATGTGAAGATGGACATACCAATGTATGGGGGAAAGATGAATGTAGAGGAATTATTGGAATGGGTGGATGCGTTAAACAACTATTTTGAGTACAAGGAAATGGCAGAAAATAAGAAAGTTAGGTTTGCTAAGACTAAATTGAATGGGACTGCTTTGACTTGGTGGAACTACCACCAAGGAGAAAGAGTGAAAGAGGGGAAAAATATGATTTCCTCTTGGGACAGAATGGTGAGCAGATTGAAGGCACAATTTTTACCAGCAGATCATGAAGTGCAAGTGTTTAGGAAACTACAAAGCCTAAAGAAAAAGGATATGGATGTAGCAACCTATACTAAGGAGTTTCACAAACTCAGTATGAGGTGTGGTCATGTAGAGAATGACAATGAGAAAGTGGCTAGATACTTGAATGGCCTAAGGTTTGCAATCCAAGATGAGATGAGTCTTGTGACCCCTAAAATAGTAGAAGAGTGCTTCCAAATAGCATGCAGGGTAGAGGAGAAGTTGAAAAGAAAGCAAGAGCAGCAAGGAAGAGGAAGAGGCAGAAATTTCAAGGGAAGAGGCAATTTTGGTGGTAGAAACCAATCACAAAGGCAACAAGGGGAGTCAAGTGGAAGAGAGGAATAAATCCAAGAATCAAGAGGAGGATTTATAGGTAGGAGGTCTAATGGAAGAGGCAGATTTAATGGAGAAAGCTCTGGTTCATTCTCTGGAAGGTGCTACACATGTAACCAATTTGGACACCCATCTTTCAAGTGTCTTGAAAAGCAAGCTTCAACCTCTCAAGGTGTAGATAGGAGGAACCAATTGGTGCAAGAGGAAGATGCACAAAGTGTAAATTCACCTTCTAGGCTCGCTGATCCTGAATTTGGAGAGAGCTTGATGCTGAGAAGAACACTTCTCAAGGTGCCAAGTGCCAAGGAGCCACCACAAAGAAAGTCCTTGTTTAGGACTTCATGTAAATCTCATGGGAAGGTATGTAAGGTAATTGTAGACTTTGGTTCCACTGATAATTTAGTGTCTCTTGAAATGGTTGAGAAGTTAAAAATAAAAAAAATTCCACATCCTACCCCATATAAGGTGTCTTGGTTGAATAAGGGCCAACAAGTTCTTGTTAATGAACAATGTTGGGTAGAATTTCAGATTGGGGAGTATAAGGACAGAATTTTGTGTGGTCTCACACCCATGGATGCTTGTCATCTGCTCTTAGGACGCCCTTGGCAGTATGATAGGAAAGCCCAACATGATGGAGAGAAGAATACCTACACAATAACAAAAGATGGACACACTTTCACTATGAGACCTTTACTGGATGAAGGAGTAGATAAACAACTTGAGTCTAACATCATGGTGGTAGGTGAGAAAGAATTTTCGTAGACCTTAAAGGAAGAGGGAGGTCTAGGGTTTTCCTTGCTTGTTAAGCCAAAATGCAGGTCTATTTTGTCTTCAAATAAAGAGAAACCCATACCTAGTGAAGTCCAAACTTTGTTGGAGAAATACAAGGAGATTGTAGTGGATGAATTGCCTAGTTCCCTACCACCAATCAGAGATATCAGCCACCATATTGACTTGATACTAGGTGCTACATTGCCCAATAAGGCTGCCTACAAGATGACACCAGCCCAAAATGAAGAGATAGCAAAGCAAGTGCAAGAGTTGTTGGATAAGGGCCTAGTGAGAAAGAGTTTAAGCCCTTGTGCTATTCCAACTATGCTAGCTCCAAGAAAGGATGGTAAATAGAGATTATGTACTGATTCAAGAGCCATAAATAGGATAACCATCAGATAAAAGGTTTCCTATGCTAAGGATGGAGGATCTTATGGATTGTCTAGCAGGAGCTCACTACTTTTCAAAGATTGATTTGAAAAGTGGGTATCACCAAATTAGGATTCATGAAGGGGATTAATGGAAGATAGCTTTCAAGACCAATGAAGTTCTTTATGAGTGGATGGCGATGCCTTTTGGTTTATCTAATGCTCCTAGTACCTTTATGAGGCTAATGAATGAGGTATTGAAACCCTTTATTGGAAAATTTTTTGTGGTTTATTTGGATGACATTCTTGTTTTTAGCAGGACCAAGGAGGAGCATTTAGAGCATCTTGGACAGGTTTTAAGAAGGTTGCATGAAGAAAAGTTGTTGATCAACTTACAAAAATGTGAGTTCATGAAAGAAGAATTGGTCTACCTTGGGTTCGTTATCTCACCTGGCAGTTTGAAAATGGATCAATCAAAAGTTGAGGCTATTCTTAATTGGCCAACACCTAAGTCAGTGGGTGATGTAAGGAGTTTTCATGGCCTAGCAAGATTCTATAGGAAGTTCATCAAGAGTTTCAGCCATATTTGTGCCCCCATCATTGATACAATCAAAGGAGAGAAGAAGGGTAAGTTCCAATGGACCAATGAAGCAAATGAAAGGTTTGAGTACTTGAAGAAAAAGGTATCAAAACAACCTATTCTTGCTCTTCTTGATTTTAATAAAGTATTTACTATTGAGTGTGATGCAAGTAATCAAGCAATAGGTGTTGTTTTGAGTCAAGAGGGAAGACCAGTTGCATTTTTTAGTGAAAAGCTAAATGAAGCCAAAAGAAAGTACTCTTCATATGATCTTGAATTGTATGCTATGGTCCAAGCTTTAAAGATTGTTACCAAGGGATTTTATAGTATTCACTAACAACCATGCTCTTAGTTTCTTGAATGGATAGGAAAAATTGATCCAAAGGCACATGAAGTGGGTTGAATACCTACAAGCATATACATTCTACATAAAACATAAGAAGGGGAAAACTAATAAGGTTGCAGATGCCCTTAGTAGAAGGGTTGTGATGGTTCAAGAAGTGCAACTACAAAGTGTGGGCATAGAAGCTCTCAAAGGTATGTATAAGGAGGATGAAGATTTCAAGGCTACTTTTGAAGTTTGTTCTCAATTTTCTGATGCTTTTCATAGTGATTATACTGATTATGTTTTGCAAGATGGTCTATTGTTTAAAGGGGCTCAATTGTGCATTCCCAAGTGCTCTATGAGGGAGAATATAATAAAGGAAAAGCATAGTGGGAGTCTTGGAGGACACTTTGGACTTGACAAGACTTTGGAGTAGGTTAGGAGATTCTACTTTTGGCCTAAAATGCAGATGGATGTGAGAAGGTTTGTGGAAACTTGCACCATATGTCAAAGAGCAAAGGGGACCACTTCAAATGCTGGTCTTTATCAGCCTCTACCAATCCCAAGTAGGCCTTGGGAGAGTATAAGTATGGATTTTTTCTTAGGATTGCCTAAGACACAAAGGGGGGTTGATAGTGTGTTTGTAGTAGTTGATAGATTTAGCAAAATGGCACATTTTATTCCTTGTAGATGCACTAGTGATGCCTCTAATATTGCAGGTATGTTTTTCAAGGAGGTTGTGAGAATGCATGGCATTCCTATCAGCATTGTATCTAATAGGGACTCCAAGTTCATAGGCCACTTTAGGAGGACTTTGTGGAGGAAATTGGGGACTAACTTGCAGTATAGCTCAGCCTACCATCCTCAAACAGATGGCCAAACAGAGTTAGTTAATAGATCACTTGGTAATCTTTTAAGATGCTTGACAAAAGAACATGGTGTGCAATGGGATTTGGTGTTGCCTCAAGCAGAGTATGCTTATAATGACTCCATTAATATAAGCATTGGAAAAAATCCCTTTGAGGTAGTGTATGGAATGAATCCTAGAGGTATCTTTGAGTTGAGAGATCTGAAAGGAATGGAGAAGAGGAGTGCTGAAGGTGAAGAGTTTGCTATGGCAATGAAGTCTATTCATGATCAAGTAAAGGAAAATCTCAAAAAGAGTGTAGAAAAATACAAAGAGAGGGCAGATTTGAGGAGAAGGAATGTTCAATACAAGGTGGGAGATCTTGTTTCTGCTTATTTGAAGGAGAGATTGCCTAAAGGAAAATACACCAAGCTGCAAATGAAAAAAATAATAGGCCCTTGCAAGATTATTCATAAATTTGGGAAAAATGCATATGAGATAGCACTCCCTCCTGGGGTGGCTATCTCACCTATTTTTAATGTTTCTGATTTGTACCCATTTAATGGATCTTTGGATGTAGGTATAGGTCTGGAAGCTGGTGAAGATTGGGTGCAGGACCTTCCACCATCTGAACCCTTGAAACTTGAAGCCATTCTAGACACCAAAGAGGTAAAAAGGACAAGGAAAAAGGTATATAATGAGTATCTTGTTAAATGGAAGGGTCTTCCACCTGAGGATGCAACTTGGATGACTGAAGAAGACATCAAACAGCATGGTACTACATTGCAGCAACTGATCTCAGGTGGTACTTGAGATCTCTTCCACCTCGGGTGCATGGTGTAGGGGCACCTTGGGTTTACATGCCTCTTTAAGGCCTTGTTTGTTTTTGTGTTTGATTTCAAGTTGAATTTGATGTAATAAGGTCCTAAGGACCATCTTAAATTCCATGCAATATGTTTTCTAGGCTTTTATTTGAGTTTTGGTCTTGGTGTTAAGTTTCTATGTAATAACAAGGTCTCCATCCTCATTTTGTAAGCTTGGTGCACCTTCGAAAATTAAAGAATCAAAATTCCATGATGAAACCAGGTACTTGAGGGGAGTTTCCTTGTTGATTTGAATTGGTTTTGGTGTCTTTTTACACTTTTTGAAGCCTCATTTAAATTGGGTTTATAGGAAGTAGTGTGCATTGCCTTAACTAGGCAATTAAGAGTCTAAAGTGAAGTTTGGTTAGTTCTAACATGTAACTAATCAAATTTTCAGTTGGAGGACATTGGGAAAGGTTGTTAGAAGTTGAAATAAGCCTCTCATGGTCGAGGCATGACTGATGAAACACGTTTTTTGAAGTTCTAATGAAAAATTGTTGTTTTCTGGAAAAATTTGTGTGTAAAAATTTCTGCTAAAACACGTGTTACAGAAGTTGTACAGACTGTACGGGTACAATACTAATATGGTTGGAAAGAGGGATGAACTAGCTTTCATTTGGCATTGATTTGATAAAATTTTATTGAGTATAGCAAAAGTTATAGCTGTTTTAGCAGAGGCAGGTCTGAAACCCTCAAAACAAGGGTTTTGGTTGAAAAATGGCTCTTCCTTCCATCTCCACATTGTAAAAATGATGATTCTCAGTGAGATGGAAGGAAATTGTGTAAATTTTCATATTTTCTTGGTTCTAGAGAATGGAAAGGTGTGTGGAGGATTTTGTGCATTGAACTAGGTCTGGCATCTTCATGTGACAGGCCTAATTGGTGAAGCAAAAAGTGAGTTTTGCTTGTTTTGTGTGGATTTTTCTTAAAGAGGCACTTAGGAATGTTGAAAATGGTTGTAATTATCATGTAGGAGTCTAATTCAAGGCTTTGGGGTGAAGGGGAGAGCCTAGGTAATCAAAATCCTGTTGTGATTAGAAAATTAAGCCTCTTGGGGACATTGATACATTGGTCCATGGTTGTTCTTCCATCCACTGTCAAAAGGGGAGACTTTGGGGTCTTGTAGAGGCATATCATAGTTTTCTAAATTTAGTAGTTTGAGTCTGGTATAGGCTTGTGGGTGGATTTTATTTAGAATGTCCTCTCAGACAATGTTGCAAGCATTCAAGGCCAAACAGACCTAGTGGTATGAGTAATGAACAAATGGAGTTTCCTAAGTGCTAATTAGAATTTTTTGGCATAGTTTAGTCATTTGGAACTTGTTCAAAGTAATTCCAAGCCCTTGGTTGTGTTGAGTACAAGAACCCTTGGTGAGTTGGGTCATTTCCTTGAAGGAGTAGTGGATTGACAAAGTCCAATTAAAGGGGTATTTGAGAGAAGTTGTGCTAAGTTTGTGGTTTGATCATTTAGTTGATCATTTGAAGAAGCTTCCCCTACTCACTCTACATCAGATTTCATCCAATTTTCATCTTTGCATGCCTCAATTTCTTCTTTAGATTCAACTTTAGAAAGTAAACACAAATTTACCCCTTGTTCAACAACTTTCCTTCTTGTTCATACACCTTTTCTTTTGTCTCCAATGATCTGTTCTTCATAATAATTTCTTTGCACATACTTAGGGGTTCTAGGTGTCTTTTTTGGAGCTTTTCCTCTTCAATTTGCACTTCCTTTTCCTTAACCTTTTTTTTTCCTCTATAATTAGTATCATCTGATTCATATCCATGTATCACCACTGAGTTCTGAAATTTTTCATCAACCTTGACACTTTCACTTTCAACAATCTTTCTAAGTCTCTTGTTGTAGCACTGGTAGGATTTGATTTTAGTAGAGTATCCAAGGAAGATTACTTCATCAGACCTTGCATGGAAATTTCCCAAGTTTTCTTCATCTCTTTTGATATAGCATTTTCTTCCAAGCACCCTAAAATATTTGATAGTAGGGATCCTTCCATACCACAACTCATAGGGAGTCTTTGTGCTATTTTCTTTTTCTTGAACTTTGTTAAGTATGTAAACAATAGTATGAATTGCTTCACTCTAGTAGAATTCAGTTGGTTAGCTTCTTTTATCATAGTCTTTGCAGCTTTTTGAATAGCCCTATTTTTCCTTTCAACAAATCCATTTTACTAAGGAATTCTACGGGCGAACAAGTGCCTCTTTATACCATGATTCTCACAAAATATGTTAAATTCATTGGAGGTGAACTCTCCAAATCTTTCAAACCTCAAACACTTGATCTTCATATCCATTTTATTCCCAACCATAAATTTAAATGCTTTGAATCTATCTAGGGCTTCATATTATTCTTTAAGAAAAATAATCCATGTCATTCTAAAATAATTATCAAGAAAAAGTATGAAGTACCTGACACCTTGAAGAATTCTTATTCTTGTGGGACCACAAAGATCTATATGAACCAATTCCAACAATCTAGTAGAATAATGCTCCTTTCCTTTCAAAATTTTTCTTGTTTTCTTTCCAATTTGACAATCCTTGCAAACAACATTGATAGGATTTGTAATCTTTGGAAAATCTCTCACTACTTGGACTGAACTGATTCTTATCAAATTATCAAAATTAATGTGACATATCCTTTTGTGCCATAGCCAACT
This sequence comes from Sequoia sempervirens, assembly GCA_007258455.2. Taxonomy (NCBI): domain Eukaryota; kingdom Viridiplantae; phylum Streptophyta; class Pinopsida; order Cupressales; family Cupressaceae; genus Sequoia; species Sequoia sempervirens. Next base: position 24,225 of record VDFB02010295.1, read on the forward strand.
TTCATTAATCTAAGTCATAAAGTAGTGACCATAAACACCCTTAAGTTGATAAACATTTCCATTTGTCCTTCCAATAGCAATCATAGTTCCAGACCCTTTTTTGGTCTCACATCTATCATCCTGAAATATAATATTTTATCCTTTGCTACATATTTGTCCAAAACTCAAGATTTTATGCCTTAGATCCTTAACATAGTAAACATCTCTAGTATTATGCTTGTCATCAAAATTGATTGAACCTATTCCACATATCCTAGAACCTAAATCATCACCAAATCTAACAAGTCATCCATCATACTTTCCAAGTTTAGAAAACTTACTCTTGTCTCTAGTCATATGGTTAGAGAATCCATTATCAATGATCCAATATTTCTTATCTACACTAGCATGAAAAAAAAAAACCAAGGTACCTTCAATATTATCCTTTTTCTCTAGAGGGAATTCCTTCACTCATCTTTTATAATTAGCAAAGATAGATTAATATTTTAAAGCCATGAACAAGCATTCATCATCATCATCTCCATGATCAGATTCATCATCAGAAATACTTGCATCTTCTCTAACATAATTGCTTTTTCTAATCATCTTACCTTTGTTCTCCTTTTTTTGTCACTCTTAACTCTGTTTGGGAATCTTGAGTTATAGTGACCTATCTTTCCACAACTAAATCATTTGAAAGGTAACTTTTCTTTGTACTTACCAGTACCCATTATTCTTCTAACAAAGTTAGCCTCCACATCATCAATATTCTAGACTGATCTATTTCTTTAGCCTTCTCTAATTTTGCAACCTTAAAATCAGTCTCAAATTTGCCACCATTGTTAGTATCAAATTCTCCCATTTAAAATATAATTAAAGATCCATACAATTCATCTCTAGTATAATGATCTATATTTTGAGATTCCTCAATAGAAACAACTTTATGACTATAAGCCTTAGGAAGGGTTCTAAGAATTTTCTTTACCACTTTTGGTTCTTTTACTTTTCCACCAAGACCTATAATGGAGTTGACCAATTCATCTACTCTTTGAATATAGCTTGTAATGTTTTTATCTTCAAACATCCACAAGTTCTCAAATGTGATCTTTAAATTTTGCATCTTAGCTTGTTTGACCATAACATCTCCTTCATAAATACTTTCCAACTTTTCCCAAATTGCTTTACCAATTTTTAGACTCATAACTTTCATTAATTTAGAGTTTGTAAGACTACTCAAGAGAGACTACCTTGGTTTACTATTACTTTCATAGGCTTTAAGTTCGGATTCAATGCTCAGGCTTGTTGATGGAAAAAATTATACAACATGCAAGCAAGATGTAATCGCCTTACCTCTCTTGGAAAAGACAAACAATCGTTAAATTGATCACCTTCCAAGGTCCTGGATGTTGGATCACAACATTTTTGTTTTGTTGCGTGGTCAATGAAGCTACAATGTTCAAGGGGCCTACTGGTAAAAAAATGAAAATTTAATCTTATGAAGAAATCTAACATTGGAGGGGGGGTGTAAATAAACATAAAAAGATAGAACAAGGCTTTAGAATAGTAAATTATGAATATAAATGTCTTTACATCCAGACATGCATCTTAACAATGAGTGTTTCTTGAATCAACCAAAATCATAAAATCATGCAATCCATAGCATGATTTATACTATTGCATACATTCATAGTGAAAATTCAATAATCATAACCATTCATCAAAGGGCATGTGCAGGATCATGATGGGCCAAAAAGTTGCAATATGATGGGTATGTGGCTGACGACTATTTTTTTACCCAAAATTGATGAAACGAAAAGGGTTTTTAAAGGATATTCTCAAATTTTCACCTATATAAATTATGCTTTACTTTGAATTTAAAAATTAATTATTATTCATTTTCTATCCAAATTACAACTAAAGTCCTGATTGATAGGCTGATTGAAAAACATCTATAACTTTCAAACTGTATCACATTTTTTGAATCCAAAACATGTGTCACATTCTATGCTTCACATAATATAAGATTAAAAAATAAGAATTGAATTTCATGAATTTTTGACCAAGTTAAGGTGGTCAGACATGATTTTTTATATTTTTTAAAACTTTGTAATAAAAAATTCATAATTAATTATTTACTTGGAAAAAAATTACAAAAAAATATGCATCACATTGGGGCATGAGTCCTCTACTTATATTTAAAATATTATAAAAAAATTTATCATTTTATTGTGGTTAGGGTGGTCAGATAGACACCTACTTATTTTTTCCCTAAAATTTAAGTACCACTACATTGAAATTTCAAATTTTCACCAAATAGATTTTTATGTTTTTTAACAAACCTAGTAGTTTAGAAACTACATTCAATTTGCTACAGTATTTATTCTTACATATTTTTGAAATAATAAGATAACTTATTCAAATTATTACTTCAAGTTGCCTAACTCTGATTTTTTTGAATTTTTTGCCACTTATGGGCCTGTTTTTTCCATGATGATCCTGCACATACCCCAAAAGTTCATTTCAAAATCAAAACACATCACCAACTCATTACCACAATTAACAAATCAACAAATATAAATAAATCCTATTCACATACAACTCAATGAAATAGTCTCAGATCCAAATTCTTCTATTGATTTGCATCAAATAAGAAACAATTATGCACAATAAAACTCACTAGCATACGAATGACTATGATTCATTAACATTATCACTCAACTACTAAACTTTTAAAAAGGAACTTAATTGCATAAATTTTAAAAAGTATCTAAAAGTATCTTTGTTTGAAAGCATGAAAAATCTTAAAACTATGACAACTATATCTATTGTCTCTCTTAGGTGGCTAATCCTCTCTTCAACTAGCTGAACTTTACAATATCGGAATTTTTTTCACTTATAGACCTAAAGACTCAAACAACTGGATGCCATCAAGGCAAGAAAATGAGATCCACAACCCATGGGAGCAACCAAGCAACATAAAAAAAATTTCCATGATTTTTTGCAATTGACTAGGGCTATGTCTCTATCCAAAATCTACTGGTAGAAGAAGAACAAGTTTCAAGGGATCCAAGGTTGAAATTGTCATTTGAATGCTGAAGAATAGGAAAGGAAGTTATTTGGATGAACATGACATTAAACGCCCAACTAGAAAGAACATTTTACTGCCACCTCATTCCTATGTTCTCCACTCAAGGAGGTACTCATCATAGCTGGTAGACACTTGTTGAAGTATATTTGCATCAAGCCCATCTACCCAATCATCTTCAAATTTTATCCTCTTCAATTCGGTAGAGACAAACTCTTGCATATCTTTCAATTTAATTAACTCCCTTCTAACAACCTTTACTTTAGCCTTGATGTCCATGAGTCTATCAAGCAAAAATTCATCACCATCATCCTCTTTCTGCATCACCTCCTCAAACCTACCACTCCATTTTTCCTTTAGTTTTTCAAGAGGAAGGCCTTCTTTCATAGGGATATCTAAGTTTACAACTATAGAAATTAATACTTCCAACTCATCAATTTGTTCATTCAAATCCTTACCAGCTTTTTAAACATTCCTATGTTCATAGATAACTGTAGACCTGAATCTAATAATGCTCAGTGTCTTTTCAATGAAATCTACATTATCCTCATCAAGAATAGACTGCTCTAACATAGTTTGTTTTGACAACTTGTTGATGTCCTTCAACTTCTTTGTATTCTCTCTATATTCTTCTTCCTATTTCCCAAAGTCTTCAGCATGTGAATTCATATCATTCACCAATTCTAATGCACCTTCATGATTATAACTATCAACAGGCAACTCATCAACCTCTTGATTTAACCGATCAACCCACTTGTCCAACATTCCAACCTTGCTTCTCATTAGTACCAAGTCATCATCCTCTTTCTTGCACAATAAGATTGGTTTCTCTGGAGTAGCAGAATGCAAAGAAACATGGGTAGATACATCCTTTAAGAACTTATGTAAATGGTCTAATTGTGCCTTGAGCTCATCCTTTCTTTGCTTTTCCTTTATCATTTTGGATTTGGTGGAGGATTCCACAATATCAATGAGGTCCATCTATTGGTTCCTTGTGGGCCTACCCAAATTAAGAATGCCCAATTGATAATTAGTTAATTGCATATCCTATTTGTCCTTATCCACCATAGGGATTGCACATTCAACTATGATCTCACCAGTATATGTTAGCATTGTGGAATGGAGAACCCTAGCCTTTTTCTTGGGTTTCTCCTTCTCTATCTCTTTCATCATTTCATCCCAATTCAAGGGCTGAGGTTGAACTATTTGCTTCCTTTCTAAATTTAGCTTCAACCATGTTGGAGTAGCAGGAGGAGTTATCACTTGTGTAGAAGAAGAAGTGGTAGGAGAAAGAGGTTTCCAAACTATGACCCTAGGTTGAGAATCAACATCTTGTTACTTCTCTTTTTCCGCCCTTTCCTTGACTAATCTTTCAGCCTCAACTTTCTCTTTTTTTTCTTACGCAGGAATGTGCAGGATCATGATTGACCAAAAAGTAGTAATATGTAACTGATATAATGGCCTATGTGGCTAATGAACTTTTTTTACCCAAAATTGATGAAACAAAAAGGGTTTTTAAAGAAGATTCTCAGCTTTCCACCAATATAAATTATGCTTTAATTTAAATTTAATAAATAATTATTATTAATTTTCTATTTGAATTGCGACTAAAGTCTTGATTGATAGATTGATTGAAAAACATCTATAGCTCTCAAATGGTATCACATTTTTTTGAATCCGAAACATTCATCACATTCTATGCTTTGCGTACTATAGGATTAAAAAAAATGAATTTTGTGAAGTTTTGACCAAGTTAAGGTGGTCAAACATATGAGTTTTTATATTTTTTAAAAGTTGTAATTAAAAAAATCAAAATTAATTATTTACTTGGAAAAAAATTACAAAAAAAAAAAGAATTCATCACATCGGGACATGAGTCCTTTACTTATATATAAAATCTTATAAAAAAATATTATCATTTTATTGTGGTTAGGGTGGTCAGACATACACCTACTTATTTTTTCCCTAAAATTTAAGTACTATTGCATTGAAATTTCAAATTTTCACCAAATAGATTTAAAAGAAAAAAAAAACTTGTAGTTTAGAAACTACATGTTCAATTTGCTACAGATTCTATTCTTACATATTTTTGAAATAATATAGATAATTTATTCAAATTTTTATGTCAAATTGCCTAACTCTGATTTTTCTAAATTTTTTGCCATTTAAGGGCCTATGTTTTCCATGATGATCCTACACATACCCACACCCTTTTATCTTCTAGATCCTTTTGTAAAAGTTCTTCTAACCTCTTCTCTTCTAAAATTTGATCCCTTTTCCTTTCAAGGTCTCTAAATCTATCCAACACTTCCTTGGCCTCTTGTTAATATTTAGCCAGTGGTTCAACCTCCTTTTCTCTCAGTAGGTGTTCATCTTCTTCCCTCCTCTTTTGAGCCTCCTCAACTGCTCTGAATTTGGCCTCAAGGGCCTCTCTTTCTCTCCTTTGTTGAGCCTTCTCTTCCTCATGCTCATGAATCTTCTGCAACATAGCTAACTTATCTCTTTCTTCCTTAGTCTTCAATTATTGTTCCTTTTGTTGCTATAGCAAATCTTCCTTTTCCTTTTGTTTTCTTGCTAGCTCTTCTGCTTTAGATCTAGCTTCAGATTCTTGTTGCCTAGCAAGTGCCTCAGCTTGTGCCTTGGAATCCTCAAATAGTTTCCATTGTTCCCTCTGGGGTGAGGATATGTTCAATCCCCACATGTTCAGTCTCTTCATTGGGTCTAGTCACAAGAGTTTCCTTATCTAATTGGGTAGCTTCTAAATTAGTATCAATTTCATGGATCTCAACCTCTAGTTCCTTCCCTTTTAAAGATTCAACCTCCTTATGAAGGCTTCCATTAGGTATCTCCTCAATAGGTTTCTCTGAGAGTGGAGGTCGAGCTATGGTGTCTCCTCCAATTGTTGAAACTCCAAGTTGAGATGCACTAACTCATTTGATTGCAAAATCTGACGAAAATTTGTGACAAAAGATGTATAATTTGATGTATTGTCGGGTACTTGTGATATTTAATGTGTAATTTTCATTTTTTTAAAATTCTATCCCTGATGTTTGTCAAAATTTTGATGAAGATATTTCATTGAAATTTTGACGAATATGCAAAATCAGAAAAGATAAAATAAAAATTGTGGCCAACATAAATAAAAGTGAGTTTTCCTATTTATTGTGACAGTGTTTTGCTATACTTGCGAATTTTCTCTACTTGCGAATTTTCTATACTTGCGACAATTTTTGGAGAACTAAGGATGATTTTCTTAGGAAAAATCAGAAAAAATTCAAGAAGATATTGCCAGGTTGAGGGTAGTCACTGTCTTTTTCTAGAATTCATTTGTGAAGTCAAATTTGTACTTCTAGGTTTGAAAATCATATTTTAAAGCAACATCTCATCAGATTTCATTTTTAGACTTGTCCATTTTTAGAATTTCATTTCCAAATTTTGTTGTGCAAGTTCAATATTATGATTTTAGGAGTCTAACAGTTGGAAACCATAGTAAAATTAGAATTTAATAAGTTCTGGAATTAGCATTTTAAAGTGTTTTTTGGGTTCATTAATTCAGGCTTTCTTCTCTTTTGTAGGGGTGGTTGCATGCCAAATTTTTTTGGTGCAAAATATCAAAATTATTATATTTTGTTACCTGTCTATGATTATTTAAATTAGTGGAGTTTGAGTTTGATATTTTTTGAAGATCTAAATATTCAAGCTTGGTAAAGAAAAATCATGTCAGATAATATTAGTGCAGAGAAAATGAACAAACACTTGCTAGATTGTGGGCTAGATTGAAAAGAAAGAGTGATGGGAAATGTTATTGTCCTTGCAATAATTGCAATGGCTTAAAGATGAGAAGACTTTTAATCACAACAACTGAGAAACATTGTAGGAAACATGGTCATGTTGAAAGGGGGCATGATTATCGTCCATTGGTAAGTTGTTCATTATATGTCTTTATATTGATTGAATTTGTAAATTTTTATGTCATTTTAACATTTTTAATATATATATAAAATCACTTGATCATGATCATTGTTTATTTGTGTCGATCATTATTATAAAGGTGGGGCACCCTAGGGCACAAGATATGGATTATCACACCCTAGAGAATTTGGTTTTGCAAGTGGAGGAACATGGAGCTATGAATATTGAAAATGAAGTTAATGATCCTATGGAAGAAGATGATCATGCGCCAGAAAAAATAGTTGAAGATGATGGCTCAAATAAATTGATCCATGACACATTTAGTGGCATAGCTGATCATGATGATCGAGATGACTTTGATGATGTTCACGATTTACCTGTACTTGAGAAGGCACACAAGCCCCTTTATGAAGGTTCCAAAACAACTCTTCTCTCTATTGTATTGTTGTTGGTGAACTTGAAGGTTATGGATGGTTCATCCAACATAGCAATCTCACGGATGTTAAGGTATGTCATATATGTCATATTTTTTCATCTATTTTAATTGTTGTTAGTTCACCACTAGTAAATAAATGATGAAATATGTACCATTAATATTCTTTATATTAACAAATTATTTTTTCATTGTAGATTGATAGGTGAATTTTTGTTACCACCATCTAATATTTTACCTTGCTCATACAAAGATTTATCTACCATTATGAAAGATATTAGAATGGAGTATCAAGAAATAGATGCATGTCCCAATGATCATATTAGTAGATATCAAATAGATAAACTGGGTATGTGCAGGATCATGATGGGCCAAAAAGTGGCAATATGATGGGTATGTGGTTGACAACTTTTTTAAAATCCAAAATTAATGAAACGAAAAGTGTTTTTAAAGGATATTCTCAGCTTTCCACCAATATAAATTATGTTTTACTTTGAACTTAATAAGTAATTATTATTCATTTTCTATTCAAATTACGACTAAAGTCCTTATTGATAGACTGATTGAAAAAAATCTATAGCTTCTAAACAGTATCATATTTTTTCAATCCAAAACATGCATCACATTCTATGCTTCACATACTATAGGATTAAAAAAAGAAAAATTAAATTTCATGAAGTTTTGACAAAGTTCAGGTGGTCAGACATACAAGTTTTTTATATTTTTTAAAAGTTGTAATAAAAAAATTATAATTAATTATTTACTTGGAAAAATTACAAAAATATATGCATCACATTGGGACATGAGTCCTCTACTTATATCTAAAATTTTATTAAAAAATATTATCATTTTATTGTGGTTAGAGTGGTCAAACCTAATACTACTTATTTTTTCCTTGAAATTTATACTATTGCATTGAAATTTCAAATTTTCACCAAATAGATTTTTATTTTTTAAACCTAGTAGTTTAGAAAATACATTCAATTTTCTATAGATTCTCTTCTTACATATTTTTGAAATAAGATAGATAACTTATTCAAAAATTTACGTCAAGTTGCCTAACTTTGATTTTTCTGATTTTTTTGCCACTTAAGGGCCTATTTTTTCCATGATGATCCTGCACACACCCAACTAATAGAAAAGGTGCCTTGCAAGGTTCTTTATTATATTCCCATTATTCCACGTATGCAACGATTATTTAGGTTTGAAAGCTTAGCGCAGTTTATGGACTACCATGCATGGAATAGAAGTGGAGATGACATTATTCAAATGCCTACAGATGGTTCTGTATTTAGGGACATGGATGAAAAATGGCCACACTTTAAAGAAGAACCTCGTAATCTCAGGATTTCATTGGTAGTGGATGGTGTCAATCCATTTGGAGAGCTAAGATCTATTTACTTGGTGTGGCCTGTTTTTGTTATCAATAATAACATTCCTCAATGGATGTCAATAAAGAGGGAGCACATAATGTTAGAAATGATTATTCCAAGTATTTTTTTACATGAATTTTCTTTAATGTAGTAGCATCTCATTTGTCTTATTTGTTTCATAATGACTTATATATTTTTCATTTAATAGTCATGTACATTTATTTATATATATTGCATTAAAATGGTCATAATAATTATGTAATGTTTATGTTCATTCAACTAGGTAAGTACCAAGTTAAAGATATGAATGTATATATCGAGCCTCTTATCAACGAGTTACTATAGTTATGGAATGGTGTCACTATGTATGATGTCTCTAGACCAATAGGATAAAGAAAATTTCAATTCCATGTAATGCTTGTATGTACAATTCATGATGCCCTAGGGATAACACATTTTTGTGGTGTGTTATAACGTTCAATTGCACTTTAATGATATTTAATTTTATGAAGTAGATATCATGCATATTTTTTAAATAATCTATTCATTATATATAATTATAAAAAATGAAATATTTAATCCAATTATATATGATCTTGCAGGTCTTCAAACAAAGGGAAAATTTGCATGTCCAATTTGTGGTCCAAAGATGAAATCTCGTCGTTCAACAAGTTTAAGAAAGTAGGTGTTTGATGAGTATAGGCACTTCCTCAATAGAAATAATAAGTATCGAACTACTAAAAAAATCTTTTCAATAGGAAAGAAGAGACTACATCAAAACCATGAAGAATGACACCTCGCCTATGGAAGTTGGAATATAATAGAATTAATCATCAAGGTTATACACCAAATCAAATTGTTTATCTATCATATATGATATGTTTGGAATTTATATTTTTATATTGTGTTGTGTTTACTCATGCTATAATTGACAATGATTTCCATTGTTAATTTTTTTAACTTATATGCTTCATGAAGGTCATTAAGGCATTAATGAATGACTTCCACATGGACTGAGAATTTATCTTAGACAATTTAGTAGGTTGCCTTACTATGAGCAACTACAAATTGTCCATTTGTTTGATACAATGCATATCAGAAAGAATACAACAGAAACGTTATGAAAAATATTGGATAGAAGGTATGACAAAGAAAAATTTGTCAAAATTTGTAGTGACATTCAAGAAGCCAATCATGCAATGGGTGGGTGCATGAAGTTGGTTGCACTTTTGTAGCCAAATGGAATTTTTTTTTTGAAAATAGATAACACGAGCATGTTATAATGTGCTTGCATTATGTGGTTTTAAAAGAAAAAAATTGAAAATTGTATCATTTTCTATTTACTATTTCTTAGCTCTGCTCATGGCCAAAAACCCTCACTTTCACACTCGTGTTCTAGGAGGAAGGATTTCTATGAATTTCATCAACAACAGTTGGATTTTCTTTGCAAATATGGTGCCATGATGACAAAGAGGTGTGGGAGGTAAGTATTGTTTTCTATTTGTTTTGAATTTCTTAGTTTGAAATTGATTTTGTTTGTTTTAGGTTAGATTTGATTTTTTTTAAAAAAAATTGTAGGAAATCCTGCAAATCCTCAACAAGAAGAGGAGGAAAATCCTCAACAGTAAAATCCTCAACAAAATCCTCAAGAAAATTCTCAACAAAATCAACCTCAACAAAAAAATCAACCTCCCCCACCAATCACTCAATATCCTCCTGGCACTCAAGAAAATTTGAGGAGTGAAATTGAGAACAATAGAAAACAACTTGAGGATCTTATTAGTAGGTTGAGTGATCAAAATGATTCAACCACAGAAAGGATGCTTCTAGCAAATTCATTGAAAGATATGTTAAAAAATATAGATGCATTTACCCAACAAATATCTGGATGACAAGATAGGAGGTAGACAACCATGGAATATTATGTAGACAAATTATCATATAAACAAGTAAAAGATTTAAAAATTACTAAAGGTGATTTGTGCTCTCTATTCATTAACCTTAAACAAATCAAAATCTTACCCTCAATGCAAAGAGGTTTCCTATTCATTGGTGCCACCACCAAGAGATTAGGAACCATTTTTATGATAGATGGTATTTGGTCTTTGATTACCCACCGTGCAATAATTGTGAAGTCCCCCAATATTTTCTTAGGAAACTATATAGTGAGTTTGTATTAAACCAAATCCCAAATTATTTTGATATGAGGGAGTTCTAGGGGAGAGGTGGGGGGTCAGCTCGGGATAGGCATGGTGCACAGCCAGATCCTGCATGGCAAGGGAGATGACCTCTCGCTAGGCCACCTCATGAGCATATTGTGATGCCTATCATTGCGAAGGAGAGTGTTGATGTAGAGACATTGCAATCGATCACAATTTTGACCTAGAGTGTCATCCATCACACTAGCCCTATTGTATAGCACCATCTAGGGGAGTCTTCAAGTGGTGGCCTTAAAACCCATGTGTGTCAATCTTGCAAGGCGACTTGTTCATTTGACCCTATCGACACTCAGAAGGGTGCTACACAGGATCCATATGCTAATACCTAGCCTGATCTATATGCATTTACGGGATGGAGAGGTCAACTGACATTTTAAATGATGCATATGGCATTGACACTCAGGTAAAATTCAACATGTTCATTGAATTTAATTTATTAAATTTTGATTGTGAAATGCAAGATTAACTAATTTAACTTTTTATTATTTTAATAAAATTGTAGGGTCACAGTGTTGAGACTGGATACACCAGTCCTCCCCCTACTTATTTTTGCAGTACACCTATCAGTGGGGTATGTAACTAGTAAACAATTATAAATTTATTACATGTTAATAGCATTGTTTTACGAATGGTATTTTAATATGTGATTTTGGATGTTGAACAAGTTAATGTTGGAGGTTTCAAGGAAACACTTCCTAGTGACAGTAGATTTGCTCAAATGTTCACAGAGGTAATATAGAATAAAGAGAACTTAACTAATGAATTCTAAGTTTAATAGATTTGTGTAGTTTATATTCATATTGTTGGTTATGTTGCATTACACATCATTCAAACTCAAAGAATTACTTCAAATTTGATAACTAATAATAAAAAATATATAGTTTAATACTTGTACTCAAAATTTTGTTCATTAGATCTCATACATTATAAGTCATCACGTGGATCGCTATTGTAACTTTTTTGTGATTGAATAATTTGTTGTTTTATTTTCAGATGTTGGTGACAGAAACACCGCCAAACATTACGAGGGCAATGGATATTGGTGTTTCCTCTGCTATACAATCCTCGATGGCTCTGATAGGGGAGGTATGAGGCAAATTACTAAATTTCAATTTACATTCGTTGTTATAGATGAACTAGTTCTAGTGAAAAATAAAACCATTATTGATTCATAGTTTAATTCCTATTTGGATGGTTTATATAGGGCTTGAGCACACCTTAGCATAAGCATGCAAATATTTCCATCGAGGAATAGTGATCGCGAGATGACCATAAGTGATTATTTTGTTAAATATATCAATTTTTATAATGTAATTTCTATATATTAATGTCTTTACTTCTTATTGTAATAGTTAAAATTTCACCAAGAGCTAAACCCTACGAGGAGTATCATGAGCACTCCTCGAGCACATTAAAAATGGGTGACAGACTTATCGCCATCGGATTGCCAAGCCAAGGGAAAGAAAATTGTATTTGAACCAGAGCATGGAGAGAAATGAATTTTGAATGTAGAGCCCTTTGTTGTATGCCTACATGGCAATTTTTTACATGTTTTGTATTGGATATATTTGACATTGTATGCCTATATGGAATTATCGTAAGCCTATATGGCTATTTTGTAGCTATATTTTATACTTATATCGACATATATTGATGTATGCGTACATGGCTATTTGCTAAATACAATTTTTTTTTATCGATGGTGTCCATATTTGCATTATAAATCCATGGTTCAATAGATATAAGTTACATGTATTCAAGTGTATACTTTACAATTTATGCACATATACTTTTTGACTTACGTGTGAACATCGAAAAGTGTGAAAATTTATGTGTGGAAGTCAAACCTAAGCCAATTTTGCAATTCTCAGTTCTTGCATACTCAATCTTATGGACTTATTCCTTCCTAGCACATATTGTGAATATTTCTCATTTGGTGCAGGAGATAGATTCCTCATTTTTGAACCACTCATAGTAAAGAGATTCAAAATATTACTTTAGCATTGGAACACTACTCCATACTTCTCTTTTCTAGACCATAAGGGATTGAAAATTATTAATTTGATGCAATGATAGTCTTGGGATGAGAGTTTATATAACCATGCCTATTTTGAAACTTCACATCTAATACTGCATCAACAAGAACTTAAGAAGTGTTGCATAAGAGTGTTAGGTTTGATAGGCCTTTTGTTCCCTAAGGGAGGAGAGCCTACATCTTGAATTTTGAACAAATTTTTAAGAAGAAAACATTTTACCTAAAAGCTTCAAGCTTAGATGACATATTTGGCTAAGTCTATCTTGAAAATTATCAATGCATTCAAACTCTAAAGGAGATTCTCCCTGAAAAGAAAACTTTACTCTTTTTCCCAAGGAAAGAAATTGCAACAAGTTGTGTGATTTATCTTATTTCTTTCTCATAATTCCTGGTCAATCATTCATGGCTCAGGATAGTTCCGTTCCAAGGAAAGGACACCCAAAAAATCATTGAGATTCTTCTATGATCTGCAAGAAAAAGGTTTTGGCTCTTTCACAATGTAAATAATTATGTAACACTATTTTCTTGTTTTCCTTCCACATAGAAAAATGATCACACTTTTCAGATTGATCAATGATCGATAATGGTTGATTGTGAACACTTGACATTTTTATGTCTGAACTTTAATTTATAATTTTGTATCATGACATTCGAGTATCACTAATATTTTAATATTTGACTATGAAAGTGGTGGTGTATTTTTGCTATGCTATTTGAATATTAATATGGTGGTGTATTCTGGACTTAATTATTGCTGCAAATATGCATATATTTCTAATTTTTTTAATGTTTTTGTATTACCAAACCCAAAATGAACCCAACCCCCCAAAAAAAATTCCTAAACCGGAAAATCAGGTTCTCGAACCCAAACCCGAACCCAAAACCGAACAAGTAACTTAGTAAAAAATAGATTTTTGTAGTTTATATTCATAACGTTGATTACATTTCATTGCACATATTTCAAACTCAAAGCATTGCTTCACATTGCATAACTAATAACTAGATGCTGATAGATGACAAGATTTCAATTACAATATAGTTTTTACAAAGTCAACCTAAGCAATTATGCAATTACTTCACATTGCATAACTAATAACTATGAGTAGTTGCCAATTGCATTTGCTTGTCATGGTATTCTATGAGACCACATTTCTTTGAGGTATTTTTTTCAAACAGTTCACTGCCTTGTCTATACTACCACATTTCTTATACATGTCTACCAAAGCATTTTGTCAAATAGTTCAAGTATTTCCTTGTTGCTATGGTTGAAAGCCTAAAAGAAGTGCTTTTGAACAAGCTATGGATGCTTGGAAAAAATCTATCAAAAGCATAATAGTAAGCAATATCATAGACAAGGTAGTGAACTCTTTGAAAAAATGCCTCAAAGAAATGAGGTCTAATGACTGATGGAATGCCATGACAATCAAAAGTATTTGATTGTCATGGCATTCCATCACCATGAGACCTCATTTCTTTGAGGCATTTTTTCAAATAGTTCACTGCCTTGTCTATGCTAACACATTTTTCATACATGTCTATCAAAGCATTTTATCAAACAGTTCATTGCCTTGCTACTATGGCTAAAAGCCTAAAACAGGTGCTTTCGAGCAAGCTATGGATGCTTAGAAAAAATCTATCATAGCATAATAGTAAGCAATAGTATAGAAAAGGGAATGAACTGTTTGAATAAAATGCCCCAAAGAAATGAGGTCTCATGGTGGTGGAATGCCATGACAAGCAAATTGTTGTGGATTTTCATGGCATTCCATCACCATGAGACCACATTTCTTTGAGGAATTTTTTCAAACAATTTCCTGCCTTGTCTATGATACTACATTTATCATACATGTTTACCAAAGAATTTTATCAAATAGTTCACTTCCTTTTTGCTATGGATGCTTGGAAAAAATCTTTCAAAGCATACTAATAAGCGATAGCATAGAAAAGGCAGCAAACTGTTTGAAAAAAAGCCTCAAAGAAATGTGGTCTCAATGGTGATGGAATTCCATGACAATCCATAGCAATTTGATTTTCATGCCATTCATCATGCCATTCCATCACCATGAAACCACATTTCTTTGAGGAATTTTTTCAAAGTGTTCACTGCCTTGTCTATGCTAACACATTTTCCATACATGTCTATCAGAGCATTTTATCAAACAGTCCATTGCCTTGCTGCTATGGCTAAAAGCATAAAATAGGTGCTTTTGAACAAGCTATGGATGCTTGGAAAAAATATATCAAATCATAATAATAAGAAAAAATTTATGCTCTCATGGTTTTTTTTCACATAAAAATCAACGTGATTTTATTCACATTTTTTTCACGTGAAAATTAACGTGAACCATATTTTGTATTATGGAGCTATATTAAGTTGCCACTCTGAAGACCAATGTAACAATGATACAAAATAATGTTTGAGACTACAAGAAGGCATCAAAATGGCTAGTGTACTAAATAAATTCTTATGATTTACTAATAATGTTGATAACTCTACTCAGTTGGCTTCTTTTTTCAAAATCATATAAATTGAAACCCAACATCAATAAACTCTATATATCAAGCTACCACAATTCAAGTTACATCAGGCCCATTGTCAAGCCCCAAAAAAAATTCACTAGAAATACCTAACAATTTATTTTTTTTAACTAGGGATTTTTGTTAAATGTGTTAACACCAATGCCACCCAATAGCCTAAACCTATAGTTTTCTAATTTAATCCATAGCTAAGGTGATAATACCAAGTATAAATACAATTCATATTAATCCTCCATGCAAGTTTAAGATTGGTCATGGATACCTACGCTACTTATGATGCTACTATAAACATTGTTATATATACCAAAATAACATTAACACTATTATCATTATTATTGTTATATGTATCTATATATGATTATTGAGAGAACTACAATTCTAATAGCCAAACCAAAATCTCATGATGAATCATTCATTAACCAAATCTCCACTTGACATTTGTATTAGTACTATTCTTTATATTACCAATATCTTTGTTGCTAAATTTATTTCTGATTCCTTTAATATTACTAATAAGATGGTTATTGGTACACTCGCAGGATACTATCATCATAGGTCCAAATGAGATTAAAATAGCTGCTTATAAGTCATAGTTGTATGCTAGAATGGTTTATTATACTCCACCCATATTTAACCCTAATTTTTTTTTTTACTTTCACGCTACTTTTATTAGTTAACATTAATGCTAGTATTATTATAAGATTTTAGTCTCATCCTTAAGGTACATGTTACTATCACCAAATTCTATTAGTGATAAAAAAAAGAAGAATTCATTATTGATATTATCACTCATGCAAAGGGATGTAACCTTGCACTTACCAATATTGTTAATTACCCAACTATAAAAGTTTCAATAATATTACTCCTATTACTCTTACATGATTATGTCATGTTAATGTCAATCAAAATTATTTCATAAATTTAATATATTATTAATGCCAACTTCCAAGTTGGTGTCCATACAAATTATTAATTTATTACTAACCATATTTACACCCTTAACAAACAAAATTGTAGGATAATTATAAATACATACTTACCACTGATTAACAAAAAATGACTTTATTATAGTAAGATATTTATAATTTACTCTAACCATTAATTTTCTTATTTTTTTATTTATTTATTTGTAATTATTATTAATTTAAATGATCACCTCCCTTTAATTAGATAAACAAATAAATAATAGCATATTTATTTCCATTTTAATCTAATCTAAGAAATAGATTTTAAAAATTACAAGAATCAAAAGTAACATGCACTGATATTTTATTTTATTTTTACATTAATTCCCTTCTATGCATTTAACAAATATAAACTATATATCCCCTTTATATTCATAATATTATTATTTTCTTTTTAAGTAAAAGGAAGAGAGACGATTATAGAAGAATCCTTCCTTTATAACCATTTACTAGGATCCTTATATAGAAACATGAAATATATGCCCTTTTAAAAAAAAAAACATATGTATAAATATGTTATAAAATTGCACCCACTAAATAATCAAAAGCAAAACACATTTATCTAGTTACATGAAACCTACTTTTTAACATATAAATTTCCATGATTTAAGGTGGTCTATAAAGTTATGTATTAAAGTGAAGGGTAATATAAGGAATGTAAAGTGATGTGAGTAATGGGAGGAGGATTACCTCATACGTAAGAGGATGGTTTCCTTAAAAAAACAATTTAATAGTTATCAGTTTTAAATAGAGGATAACGACTCTTGCTTACCAGTGTCTACGTGCGATGTCACTTCATTCTACAACTAGCCTATATATATATACTTAAACCTCACATGGATGCAAAGTGATATTAATGATATTAATATGAAGGATAAAATCAACATTCGTCAAATAGTTAGCGCAGCAACCAATGAAGAGATCTGCACGTAAAATCGTTGTGATGGTAATAAAAGCAAATGCCTACAAGAAGGTGAATCCATAGAACTAAATTGGCAAGGGTTGGTGTTATTGCTGACAGCTACTGTATGTGAGGGGTTGTCAGGGTATCCTTTTCATTTACTGTGTGCAGATAAAGAAATAACTCACATTTTGATGGGAGAGAGAAAGAAGATTGAAAGCGATAGGAAGCCATTTCTCCACGCCAACGCACTACTATTCATCTGGGTATTCTACTTTGACAAAACAATAGCAAGGACGATGGTAATGAATCTACCTAATGACAATACTTGGAAGTTGGGGAAACACGATGAAGACATGGACATACCATACTCCTAGACTCCTACATTGCACAGAAAGCTATCTATTCTTAACAAGACAATGGCTATCATTATTGCCCTGAAGGAAGACCAATGCCATAAAAACTGACACTCCATCTGTAGAAAATATTAAAGGCCCATTCAAGTTACCTGTAGAACATTTAGTTGTGAATTAATATGCTATCCGCCATCGTGACTTATACTCTATGTTATTACATCAAAATATTTGATGGTTATGAAATCTGTAATGCCAAGAAATTTAGGGGATGAAGATAGAACAATTTTGAACCCTATTGCTATGCCAACACAAGGTTTGAGACTTCAATCCATCCTATTCCATTATCATGACGCTGGCTTGAGGTGATGCATTTTCTTAGTCTTCATAGCTATAGGAGCATTCCACCCCTTCCTATGGCAGTCGTGACCACCTGAGAGTGGTAAGACAAGAAGGTTTTCTTATAATGAGCTTCAATTAAAATCATTCATAAATGCAGTAATGATCCTTTGTTTGCATTCTTTTTCTTTTTTTTTTTACTATTTGCACAGGGAATAGGTTGTTATGATAGATACTTAGCAGCAGAGAAATTGCAGAAATTTGTGACCAGGAGAGGAATGATTTAGCACTGCAAAGTGGGCTTGAGAAAAAAAGACGCTTATACTATCTTTTAACATTATATTTTCTGTCCTCTTTATCTTTTTTTATTCATGAGATACCGTAACTATGTTTTATTTATTTATTTTGCTTTACTTATCACATTCGTTGAGTCCTGAATCTTTCCTAGATGAGGCTTAGCATGATGGTAATGAGATGCAACTGTATGAACCATGTATTTAGCCTATTTTACCTCCTATCTTACACCCTTTTATTTCTTATATTACATTCCTTATTTATTACTGAATATGGCAGAATTCTTTTGTCAATAAACTAAATTTCTATATACATGGTACCACCTAACTGTGCATATAGAGACATGAGGGGTATGAGTAGATTTAAATTCTTCCTTTCACTATATGCTAGTGCAGATTTATCCATAGCTTTAAATTCATAACAGGGCATTTTCTTTTGACAAAAAAATAAGATGTTTTTTTTTTTTTCTTTATTTATTTTTTTATCCAGAATATTCCGCTTTATTTCCTTTGCAATGTAAATACAAATATTCCTAGAACAACAAGGATGTGTCTATTGCCATGCAGCAACATGGAATCTACAAATATATACTTATGAGATACAACATGATTTACTATCCCTCCTTGATCAAATGAGTAAGAAGTAAGAACTTTAAGTTTAGACTAACATTACATTCATTCTTGCACAATGAAAAAGAATAGGCCTTTACATAAAAAGGATAATGAAGACTGCACCTAACACTTGCATTCTTTACTTTCCTAGAATATACACCACTTTCATATGTAAACACAAAACTCTTACTTCTACCAATAAAGGTAGTTACATTTTTGTGAGGTTATCCTCACCGCATAGGCATAAAGATATGGCAAAATAGCTTACCCTCCCCAAGTTTGCAATATTATGAAACCCATCTCGTAACTCACAAAGTAAGAACTAATTTTGAAGAGGTAAGTATTTTATTTTTATTTTTTATTTTATATACTATTGAATACGGGCTTGCTCTCCACCCTTCCGTAATGGCGTCATGGAGCCTCATGGGCTCTGGCGATACCCCCGAGCAAGAAATCAATTTCAACCCCAATATGATGAATGGGATCCTCTCAAAACTTTTACAAAGTAAAGAAAATAGCACAACATTCATGTTACACACCTATAGAACTTTCACCCTCCATATTCAATGACAATCCACACAAATATATCACTCTCTTGCTATAACTAAACAAGGAAAAATGGAAATAGTAAGACTTATCTCTTTTCTTTAGGCATTGGACTTCAACTCTTCTATCCCTCCTTCCTCAACCATCTAAAACTCTCTTCTCCCAACATAGCTCTTTCTCTCTTCTCATCCTTTCTACCATCTTCTACAAGTTCTCCAAGAGGAGAAGTGGGCAATGCCCAAATCTTCCATTTTCTTGAGATATATAGGAATCCTCCAAACTTACACTCTTTCCCACAAGTGCTCACACATGTGTGAGTCTTGTGCTAATTCCAAGAACTTTTGGGGAGTGGGAAGTTGAGAGTGACAAGTCACTTTTCCCAAGCCCCAACACTTTTTGAATTCGTCACATTCATGAATGTGGACTTTTGAGGGGTCTTTTCACACTCCAAGGACAAGTTCACATGTCAAAAAGGTTCCAAACCCATAGGTATAGGTCCTAGGGGTCTATTCTTATTGAAAAACCAAGGAAATTGACTCAATAATCCCTTTTTAAAACCCACAAAAGAATCCATACGAGTTTTGATCCTGTCCAAGGGTTCCAACCCCAACCAAACTCACATCACATGACCTACAATTGGATTCTACTCAAACATAATCAACCAATCAATAATAAAACCTCAAACCCTTCTAAGTCAAATAGGGCTACACTTAGAACTTCCCAAAGATGTATCTAATTTGACTCCAATATTTATCCATCCTCCTATTTGCATATTTGATTCCTTAGCCCTCCAATACATTTATTCTTCTTGCTTTTAGGTCTCAGATGGAGATAAATTTATATCCTCAACAAGAAGTCTTTTGATTTGCACTTGATGGTTATCCCTTCTCATGCTAGCACTGTCATCTTCTCGACCTTTAATGTTAATCCCACATCGACTCATTTAATTTCCTGCACAACATAATCAAGCACATTTCGACATATTAATAAACAACATTAATTGTAAATCGAATCTTTGTAACTTTATTCATGAATCATTTACATAGCTAATTACACATTCAATGTAATACGACACAACAATTATCTTATTTCAGATTCATCTTATAAGTCTGAATCTCATACAATAATTCACATGCACATACATCTTCATTAGGTAAAATAACAGTGATATAACATAACATAAAACTATAAGGTTACTGCTAGACAATTCATATCACTTGCAATATATCTAACCATCTATTTAGGAGGAATATATAACACTTTAAGATTGTATTAGTCACATGCAAAGAGAGGCCTTACACCCATATCACTGAGACACAACGTGAACAATAGGAGAAATGGCTTATTTCAACATACTACACTCAAACCCTTAAGGGATTGATCTGATTGAACGTAGCTCAAAGCGATTCCGTATGTTTGGGTGTGAAAGAGGACCATGCCTAGCATAAAAATTCCTACTCGGATGCATTGGAATAGTCTGTTTGGTTACATGAGTTACAGAACAAAAATTGCACCACCTTGCAACTTTCCACTACTTGCATTTAACACTTTTTCCATCAACTGAAAACTGGACACCACGGGAAAACCACTCTGAGATAACAAAAACCGAGAGACATTATTGTAGAGAGGCCCAACACGATACCATAGGATCAAACGAGAAGTTTATAAGTATCACAGTGTCTAAGTAACCTCATGTTGAAGTTTGCAGCCATTTTTCCCTTTGGACCCTTAAGGGATCGATCCGATTGAACATAGCTCGGAGTGATTCCACGTGTTTGGGAGTGAAAGATGACCATTCCTAGCATAAAAATACCTATTCAAATTTATTTGAATAGTTTGTTTGGTCACACGAGTTGGAGGACGAAAGTTGCACGACTTTGCAACTTTCCACTACTTGCATTTGACACTTTTTCCATGAACTGAAAACTAGATACCACGGGAAAACCACTCTGAGATAACGAAAAATGAGAGGTTATTGTAGAGGAACCCAATAGGATCTCATAGGATTAGACGAGAAGTTTCTAAGCATCACATTGTCTGGGTAACCTCATGCTGAAGTTTGCAACCATTTTTCCTTTTGGACCCTTAAGGGATCGATCCGGTTGAACATAGCTCAGAGCAATTATGCATGTTTGGGTGTGAAAGAGGACCATTCCTAGCATAAACATGCATATTCAAATGCGTTCGAATAGTCCTTTTGGTCACATGAGTTGCAGAACAAAAGTTGCACCACTTTGTAACTTTCCGCTGCTTCCATTTGACACTTTTTCCATCAACTGAAAACTGGACACTACAGGAAAACCACTCTATGATAATGAAAACTGGGAGAGGTTATTGTAGAGGGGCCCAACAAGATCCCATAAGATTAGATGAGAAGTTTCTAAGCAATATGGTTTTCGTGTAACCTCATGCTGAATTTTGCAGCCATTTTTCCCTTTGGACCCTTAAGGAATCGCTCCAGTTGAACGTAGCTCAGAGCGATTCCGCATGTTTGGGTGTGAAAGAGGACCATGCCTAGCATAAAAATACCTATTCAGATGCATTGGAATAGTTCGTTTGGTCACATGAGTTGCAGAATGGAAGTTGCACCACTTTGCAACTTTCCACTGCTTCCATTTGACACTTTTCCATCAATTGAAAACTAGACAGTACGGGAAAACTACTCCACGATAACAAAAATTGAGAGAGGTTATTGTATAGGGGCCCAATGCAATCCCATAGGATTAGAAAATAATTTTCTAAGAATCACGGTGTTCGAGTAACCTCATGCTAAAGTTTGCACCCATTTTGCCCTTTGGACCATTAAGGAATCGATCCAGTTGAATGTAGCTCAGAGCAATTCCGCATGTTTGGGTAAAAAAAAGGACTATTCCTAGCATAAACATGCCTATTCAGATGTGTTGGAACAATCCATTTGGTCTCACAAGTTGTAGAATGAAAATTGCACCACCTTGACACTTTCCACTGCTTGCATTTAACAATTTTTCTATCAACTGAAAACTGGACACCACGGGAAAACCACTCCAAGATAACAAAAACTGAGAGAGGTTATTGTATAGGGGCCAAACGCGATCCCATAGGATTAGATGAGAATTTTTAAGCATCACGGTGTCTGAGTAACTTCATGCTTAATTTTTCAATCATTTTTCCCTTTGGACCCTTAAGGGATCGATCTAGTTGAATGTAGCTCGAATTGATTCCGCGTGTTTGGATATGAAATAGGACCATGCCTAGTGTAAAAAATCCTATTCAAATGCATTGGAATAATCCATTTGGTCACATGAGTTGGAGAACAAAATTTGCATGACTTTGCAACTTTCCATTGCTTGCATTTGACACTTTTTCTATCAACTGAAAACTAGATACCACGGGAAAACCACTCCAAGATAATGAAAATTGAGAGAGGTTATTGTAGAGGATCCCAACATGATCCCATATGATTAGACAATAATTTTCTAAGAATCAAAGTGTCCGAGTAACCTAATGCTGAAATTTGCAGTCGTTTTCCCCTTTGGACCCTTAAGGGATCAATCCAGTTGAACGTAGCTCGGAGCTATTCCGCGTGTGGAAAAATTTTGAAACCTTGTGGAAAGATGGATTTAGGGGTCCTCTTCATGTTTCAATTTGTTTTAGAGTGAAAGATGGAGGTTTGAAAAAGTTATTTGATGCCCTAGGTCAGTTTTTCCCTTGTAAATGTATGAAAATGGTCTTTAGAATGCACTTTTCATAATTTTCTAATAAGTTACTATAGTGTTGGGAGTCAAGAAAATTGAGTTCTAGTGATGCCCTAGGTTGGTTATGTGAGTTTTCTTAGAGAAAATGAAGGCTATAGGTTTTGTATTGGTGAATTTGTGAAGAGACTGAGTGTAGAAAGGTTTGGAGGGTCTGTGCAGACCCTCTCTCCCTCTCTCTCCCACCCTCTCCCATGCTCTCTAACTCTCTCCAACTCTCCCACACTCTCGCACCCTCTCCCACCCTCTCTCCCACCCTCTTTCCATCTCTCTCCCACCCTATCCATGCTCTCTAACTCTCTCCAACTCTCCCACACTCCTCCCACCCCAACACCCTCTCCCACTCTCTCTCCCACTCTCCTAGTCTCTCCAACTCTCTCCTGCCCTCTCCCATGCTCTCTGACTCTATTTGAATCTCCTACCCTCTCTCCCACCCTTTTCTACCCTCTCCCACCCTCTCCCATTCTCTTTGACTCTCTCCAACTCTCCCACACTCTCCCACCCTCTCTCCCATCCTCTCTACCGCCCTCTCCCTCTCTCTGCCACTCTCTCCCACCCTCTCTACCACCCTCTTCCAATCTCTTCCACCCTCTCCCACCCTCTCCTAGGATCTATGACTCTCCCAACCTCTCTCCCATGGGAATCTCTCTATTTATCCATAACACGCTCATGTTATAATAAAGTTAGTTTTTTTAAAATATTTATAGTGTACACCCACTCCAACCCACTCCCACCCTCTCCCACACTCTCTCCCACCCTCTCCCACTCTCTTCCACCCTCTTCCACCCACTCCCACCATATCTCACCCTCTCCCACCCTCTCCCAACACTCTCCCACTCTCTCACAGCCTCTCCCACCATCTCTCTCCCACTCTCCCACACTCTCCCACCCTCTCCCATCCTATCTGATGCTCTCTAACTCTCTCCAACTCTCTCCCACACTCTTTGACCCTCTCCCATCCTATCTCACACTCTCTGACTCTCTTCCACTCTCTCCCACTCTCTCACACCCTCTCCAACACTCTCCCATGCTCTCCCACCCTCTCCCACTCTATTGAACCCTCTACCACCCTCTCCCACTCTCTCCAACGCTCTCCCACCCTCCCTGATGCTCTCTGACACTCTCCCACCCTCTCCAACCCTCTCTCACACCCTCTCCCACCCTCTCTCCCACTCTCCTAAACTTCTCCAACTCTCTCCCGCCTCTCCCATGCCTCCAACCTCCAACTCTCCCATCCTCTCCCACCTCTCTACCACCCTCTCCCACTCTCTCCCACCCTCTCTCCCACCCCTCTCACCTCTCCCACCTCTCTACCACCCTCTCCCACCCTCTTCCCCACTCCCAACCTCTCCCACCCTCTCCTACCCTCTCCTGGGATCTACAACTCTCTCACCCTCTCTCCCATGGCCATCTCTCTATTTATTTATAACGCACTTGTGTTATAATAAATTTAGTTTTTTTTAAAGATTTATAGTGTACACCCACTAACCCACTCCTACCCTCTCCCACCCTCTCTCCCACCCTCTCCCACTCTATCCCACCCTCTTCCACCCACTCCCACCCACTCCCACCTCTCTCACCCTCTCACACCCTCTCCCACCCTCTCCCCCACCACTTTCCCACCCTCTCGCACCCTCCACTACCCTATCTCCCACTCACCCACTCTCCCACACTCTCTCCCACTCCCACCCTATCTCCCTTACTCTTTCACCCTCTCCCACCCTATTTCCCATTGAACCACTATCTCCCACTCTCTCCCACACTCTCCCACCATCTCCCATCCTATCCAATGCTCTCTGACTCTCTTTGACTCTCTCCCACCCTCTCCCACCCTCTTCCATGCTCTCCCACTTTCTCCCACCCTCTCCCATGCTCTCCCACTCTCTCCCACCCTCTCCTGCTCTATCCAACCCTCTCCCACCCTCTCCTACTGTCTCCAAACCTATCCCACCCTCCTTGACCCTATCTGACTATCTCCCACCCTCTCCCACCCTCTCTCCCACTCTCCCACTCTCTCCCACACCCTCTCTCCCACACTCTCCCAGACTCTCACACTCTCTCCCACCCTCTCACACCCTCCCGCACCCTATCACACCCTCCCCCACCCTATCACACCCTCTGCCACCTTATGTACCACTCACCCACTCTCCCACACTCTCTCCCACTCTTTCCAACTCACTCCCACCCTCTCCCATGCTCTACGACACTTTCTGACCCTCTCCCACCCTCTGCCACCCTCTCCCACTCTCTCCCACTATCTCCCACCCTTTCTCACACTCTCCCAGTCTCTCCCAGTCTCTCCCACCATCTCCCATGCTCTCTAACTCTCTCTGACTCTCCCACCCTCTCTCCCACCCTCACACTCTGTCTAACCCTCTCCCACTCTCTCCCACCATCTCCCACCCTCTTCCACCCTCTCTACATCTCCCTCCCACCATCTCCAACCCTCTGCCACCCTCTGCCACCCTCTCCAAACCTCTTCCACCCTCTCCCACCCTCTCCCACTCACAAATAACTCTCTTCCACCCTCTTCCACTCTCTCGCCCACTCTCCCACCCTCTCTCCCTCTCTCTCCCACCATCTCCCACCCTCTCTCCCACTCTATCCCACCCTCTCTCCCACTCTCCCACTCTCTCCAATTATCTCCTACCCTCTCCCATGCTCTCTGCTTCTCTCCCATCCTCCCCCACACTCTCATACTCTCTCCCACCCTCTCCCACCCTCTCGCACTCTCCCCCACCCTATCTCCCACTCACCCACTCTTCCAAACTCTCTCCCACTCTCTCCAACTCTCTCCCACACTCTCTAGCACTCTCCAACACTTTCCCACCCTCTCCCACTCTCTCCCACCATCTCCCATCCTCTCTCCCACTCTCCCACTCTCTCCCACCCTCTCTCCCACTCTCCCAGTCTCTCCAATGCCTCCTCCTCTCCCATGCTCTTTGACTCTCCCACTCTCCCACCTCTCTCCCACCCTTTCACCACCCTATCTCCCACTCAGCCACTCTCTCCAACTCTCCCATCCTCCATGCTCTCCCGACTCTCACACCTCTCCACCTCTCTCCGCATCCTTCCTCCCACCCTCATCCCACCTCTCCAGCCTCCTACCCTCCCATGCTCTAACCTCCCACCGCCCACCCTCTCCCACCCTCTCCCACTCTCTCCCATGTTCCCCCACTCTCTCCCAGCGTTCTCCCACCTCAAATAACTCTCTTCCACCTTCTCCCACTCTCTCCCACTCTCTTCCACCCTCTCCCACCTCCCTCCCACCCTCTCCAACCCTCTCCAACTCTCTCCCACCCTCTCCCATGCTCTCTGACTCTCCTCTACTCTCTCCCACCCTCTCCCACCCTCTCTCCACTATCTCCCACTGTCTCCCACCCTCTCCCACCATCTCCCACTAAAATAACTCTCTTCCACCCTCTTCCACTCTCTCCAACTCTCTTTCACCCTCTCCCACCCCTCTCACCCTTTCCCACCCTCTCTCCCACTCTCTCCAACCCTCTCCCAGCCTCTCCCACTCTCTCCCACCCACTCTCCCACTCTCTCCTACTCTCTCCTACTCTCTCCTACCCTCTCACACCCTCGCCCACCCTCTGCCACTCTCTCCCAGCCTCTTCCACTCTCTCCCACCCTCTCCCACCCTCCCACACCTCTCACTCCTCCCACCACCTCCCACCCTCTCTCCCACTCTCCCGCCTCCCTCCAACTCTCCAACCCTCCCCATAAGGCCTCCAACTCTCTCCCACACTCTCCCACACTCTTCCATGCTCTCCCACCTCCCACTCTCCATCTCTCCAACCTCTCTCCCACCCTCTCCCACACTTTGAATCTCTCCCACCTCTCCAACACTCTCCCATTTCCTCTCACACCCTCTCTCCCACCCCTCTCCTCTCTCCCACCCTCCCACCTCTCCTCCCACC
The DNA here is from genome assembly GCA_007258455.2 of Sequoia sempervirens. Lineage (NCBI taxonomy): Eukaryota > Viridiplantae > Streptophyta > Pinopsida > Cupressales > Cupressaceae > Sequoia > Sequoia sempervirens. The sequence continues at coordinate 51,462 of VDFB02010295.1, forward strand.
CTCTCCCACTCCCCTTTCCCACCATCTACCACCCTCTTCCCACTTACCTCCTCCCACCCTCTCTCCCTATCTCAACTCTCTCCCACCCTCTCCAACCCAATTCCCACCCTCCAACCCTATCTCCCACTTAATACCTCTCCAACTCTCTCCCACTCTCTCCAACTCTCTCCACCCTCTCCACACCTCCGAATCTCCTCCCACTCTCCCATTCTCTCCCACCATTTCCCCACCCTCTCTCCCACTCTCCCACCCTCCTCCCACCTTCTTCCACTCTCCCTCCCTCTCTCCCACCTCTCCCACCCTCTCACCCTCTCCCACCCTCTCCCACTCCCCACCCCACTCTCTTCCACTCTCTCTCACCCTCTCTCACACTCTCCCACCCTCTCTCACACTCTCCCACTCTCTCCCAACCCAGTCTCTCACTCGCTCACTCTCTCCCACTCTCTCCCACCATGTCTCCCACTCTCTTGAACTATCTCCAACGCTCTCCCACTCTCTCCCTCCCTCTCTTCCACTATCTTCCTCCCTCTCCCACTCTCTCCCACCCTACCCCACTCTCTCCCACTCTCTCTCACCCTTTCCCACCCTCTCTCACACTCTCCCACTCTCTCCCACTCTCTCCCATCCTGTTTCCCACTTGCTCACTCTCTCCCACCTCTATCCCACTCTCCTACTCTCTCCAACTCTCTCCAACCCTCTCCCACTCTCTCCCTCCCTCTCTCCCACTATCTTCCTCCCTCCCACTCTCTCCCACTCTCCCCCACTCTCTTCAACCCTCTCCCAATCTCTCGCTCCCTATCTACCACTCTACCACACTCTCTCCCATTCTCTTCCTCCCTCTCTCTCCCACTCTCTCCCATGCCCTCACATCCTAAACCCTCTCCCACACTCTCCAACTCTCTCCCACTCTCTCCTCCCTCCCTTCCACACTCTCTCCCACTCTCCCACACTCTCCCACACTCTCTCCCACTCTCTCCCACTCTCTCCCACTCTCTCTCCCACTCCCTACCACCCTCTCCCACTCTCCTACCCTCTCTCACTCTCCCACCCTCCCACACTCTCTCCCACTCCTAGCCTCTCTCCCACTCCCCCCTCTCTTGCCCTCTCTCCCATAAGCATAAACACATACATATAGGCATACATACATACATACATACATGACACACCAACATACATATACATACAAATATATGAACAAACATTCAAAAAATTGGCATTTAACTAAAGGAATAAATAATGTGAGCGCATTATGTGTTGCTAGATATGTTCTACGGAGAAGGAAAAAGTGAAAACTAATAAATAACGCGAGCGTGTTATAACGCTTGCGTTATATTTTTCTTTGGGAATCCCTAAGCCTCAGCTTTGGTATTTTCCTTGGAATAGCAACCCAAAGGCTTGGAGGGCATTCCCAACGACCAAAGATGTGTTTTTTGCAAATTCTACATTTTTTCACATAATCATGTTCGCGCTCACCGTTACGATTGCATTTGGTTCAATATCGACAAAATCAAACACATGGGTAATGCTAAGTTCTCTCTTAGCTTTCCAACGATATAATGTTTTTCACTTTCTGACAATGTTAAGCCTTTCATCCATAATTTCTTTTGTTTGTATGTCAGTTTTTTGTCAAAAAGCAGGGTTTAGTTTTTTTTTTCATTATAAATTAACCATTCATCAACATTTCAAATAAATTACATTATTAGAAACTAGACTTCATTCTACAAATTGAAAAAAATTAAAAATTTAAAAAAATCTATTACTTTCCAAAATTTGTAGGGGGAGCATGGCCAAAATTCTACGTTTTAGGAAGTTCCCACTTAGAAAATTAGTAAAAAATCAAATATTCATTAAAAAATTATCAAAAAAGTTGTGCATCAACTAGATGTTGTTAGCTAACTTTTGACTATAGTGATTTTAAAAATACTAAAAAAAGTTTCACCGTGCTCAGGTTGTACAAGAGTTGCTATGTTATGTTTTTCTAACAAAAACAACAACAATTTGTGTACATCCCTCTGTTGAACCCCTTAATCTCAACCATTTTCAAAATAAATTAGTATTTTAGAAAGTAGACTCAGAGAACTTTGATCCTTGCTTTTGTTCCATCTCAAAATTTTGAGTGTAACTATCCTCAATTTCATGTCCAAGGTCAACATTTCCTGATTTAAGAAAAAAAGTGGCCACATAAGCCCCCTTTTTAGAAACCATCTTGGTGCACTTGCCCCAATGAAAAGTGTCATTCAATTAAATCATGATGTAGACCAAATTAATATAAGTTCCCTTCCTTGGTTATTAATGGAGCAACAAAGCAATGATATAAAAGAAGTCATACGAAAAAATTGATTTCCCAAAGGATTTGTTGTGAACATAAACAATATCATAACAAAGAAAGGTGAATTTGGGTTAGGGATGAAAATGCATGATTTTCATACCTTCATTAAGGTAATTATTTTAGTATATTATATATATTTGTATAATTCATGTACTTTTCAGTGTATTATGTTTATACTTTTGGAAAAATAATGAAAAGATCATTTTATAATTGTTGCACAGTATGTTCTACATCTATCTCTCCCAGACAACTTTGACAACAATGTCAAGCAAGTTATATATGATCTTGGAAAATACATAAGGTAAGTAGCGATATTTGTTCAAAGAGTTGTATATATCTTATAATTTCCATTTGTTTTACTTGTTATGTAATATATTGTATATTTTTGTTAAATCTCATTAATACATTTGTACCTTGAATCACTTGTAGATGGTTGTCATCTAAAGAAATCCATAAAGAAAATATAAATTATTGTAAGAGAAAAATTCCTTTTCTATTGTGTGAAATGAAAAAGTGTCTACCTTTGACATTTTTCAATGCACAAGAACACTACCTCATACACCAAGTTGAGAAGATTGAATTGTGTGGACTTGTACACACAAGGTCAATGTGGATGGTTGAGAGGCACTTGAAAATTTTGAAGGCTTTGATTAGACAAAGAGCACATCCTGAGGGTTCTATGGTGGAGGGATATATGGTATACTAGACCATGGTGTACATTACTGAATATCTTTCTAAGTTTGCAACAAAGATCCATGTAGATTGCATTTGGGATCCCAACTCCATTAACAAAATCGAAGGGGAGTACCTGATGGGGAAAGGTAGATTGAGGAAAGTGAGAGATAATTATAAGATGGTCATGGCGATTAATTAGAATACATTTTACATTTGGTTTTTATGTATATTGTACTTATTTAATTATTAATCTTCAATATACATTAATTATAAATTAAGGTTGTATATTATGGTAATCAACTAATTATACGCCGTTTGTGAATTTCAATTTTCTTTTATATAGTTGGTTCAGAGTGGGATGCACTACATTTGTACATCACAAACAATCTTGATTGGATGACAGTATGGATTGAACGATGTCAACAATCTAGTCACACATTAACATGGGAAGGTGTAGATTCATGGTTAAAGAAGCTCATTGTAATGGAGATTCCAATGTTACACCAAGGGAAATTGAATTAGCATATGGTTTAAGAGATAAAAAAGTATGTATAAATATATTAATCACCTATATTATTTAATTCTTTTCAATTATATTGATGTATATATATGTTGAGATTTTTTTCTTTGCATACATTTAGCCAAGAATAAATATGTTTATCAATTGCCGATATTGCAATAATTTTTACATGTTTGACATATTGCTGGTGAAACACCACAAAGCTAGATGACACGAAGAAAACTTGTGATTCTAGGATAAGTACAATCTTTTAGGTGACTAATGTTTCATCTAGAAGCAACATACATCCAAAAGTATTAGAAAATTGATACTATGGGATTTTGGATGATATACATGAGTGTGACTTTAAGTCCTTCAAATTAGTTATGTTTGTCGTCCAATGGTACAGGCTATGATTGAATGAAAATGATCCTAAGAGAATTATTATTGAACATGGTAATGGATTTACCATGGTTAATACAAGGTTGATTGAGCGAGCTAGAAATGAGCCCTATGTTCTTCCAAGCCAATGTGAGTAGGTATTTTACTCAGATGTTCTAGGTAAATTGGGTTGGTCATTTGTTGTTAGACATGATCCAAGAGGAAGGCCGATAAATTATAATGTGGTGGAAGAAAGAGATACTGAGGAACTAGAAGATAATGTAGATTATTATCAAGATCAACAGTTAGTTGATGATGTGCCTAACGAAGATGTCGAAGAGGAGGAACTAGACCATGATGATGTAGGAGTTAATGTTCATGAAGATGATATCCATGTGGATGATGACATTATCAAAAATGATATCAATGATGATGATGATGATATGACCAATCCTTACAATGTTGAATATAGATTGGATGATACAGACAAAGAGTTGGATGAAGAAGAAGATCAATGACAATGAAATGTATGAGTTATGTGATTATATTATCTATTTGATATTAATTTCTTGAGAGAATTATATTTGACTTATGTGGTTACATAATTAATTCATGATGTTTTTAATTTTTATGTCATTACATAATTAATTCATGATGTTACAACTATTGTATCCCTCCTAGAAATTTCCATATGATCATAATGAATAGTGTTTTGGGAAATTTCATGAAAGATGACACATTGATCGTAGTAGTGAAATAATTTCAAAGTCATTTAGATTTTTCAGATCAATCACCCTTTGCAATGTTATTTTTAGGATCATCTCCAATTTTATTACTAGGACACATAAGGTAGGATTTGATTGGATTATCTTGGAGGAACATTGTAGCTTTGTGTAATGTGAGCAAATTTTGGATGGGGTAGTGCTACAGGAGCACCTACACCTCATGTTATATGCTTAGTCATATGATGATAATTTTAGGGAGTCCAATAGGTTGGTTTACGCATTTCAAGAATGTTTTATTGTGAATAAGGTCACTCAAGACCATTAGTCATGTTCTAGGTAAAGTTTTGAGTTATGATTTTGAGTCTTGCACTAAAGAGTTTTGTAGCCTTTTTAAGGAAAATTGGAGATTTTGCATGTAAAAGGGTGTAAGGTTACTGTCATGTCAATAATAAGGCTATTATCAGGCCACTAGCATGGTCTTATAGGTTTCCTAGGAGTTTCAATACATTTGAAAGGTCAAAAAATTAAAACATTTCAATAGTGATGTTAACAACCTTGAAATTAGTGTGTTTTATGTTTCCATGTGATCATAAAAGATTAAAAAGTTAGCTGTAGAGGTGGTTGTTCAGTGGATGAGGTGTAAAGGAATTTAAAAGGCATAGAGTGATCATTGTAAAGGTTTTTTATGGTTGAGTATTTAAAATACAAGCTCTTAACATTCTAAAATCTATGTTTTTCTTCAAAATTTCTATATTTTTCTTGTTTTACAACACTATACGGTCACATACAACCATATTTTGATGTGAAATCAATTCCATGTCATGAAGATATGTGTTAGCTTTGATTTGAAACTAATTTTAGGGTAACAAACAAGGCCAAATGATTTGAACCTTCTTCTCTTCAGGTGCTGCCAAACCTAGGTGGGTCTACCTTTGTGAACTGAGCAAACTTAAGTGATGTGATTTTGTTTACAACAATCTATTCACAATGGTAATCTTATAGTGAACAGATATAATCTTAATAAATTGCATGCATAATATTAGAATATTTTTAGTTAATAGATGTAAAAAATAAAATGGACAAGTTACTAAAAGATGAAATGCATGAGACTAGTGCCTTGTTGGGTGTATGGAGTCTAATGAAGATCTAGAAAAGTGTAATCTATGATGGAAATAATTCAAACTATTTGACACACAAATTTAGTTTATAACTTGTATAAATGTGCAAGTAAATGACTGAAAAACCTCTACTTGAGATAGAATGAAAATCCTAGTTATGTGATTCTTCTTATTGATCCAATTAATACTCTTCAGTTATTGTGATTGACTAGAAGGGTTTAATCTTTACTTGAAAGAACCAAATAATCACATCACACAAATACAACAAATGTGTATCAGTAAACTGAATATATGCTTGATATGTCAATTTAAATAATAAAAAAGCATCAAAATGGAGACAACCAAATAACTATATAATTCCACAAACAACTAATACCAATATTAAGCCACATGTTTAGAAATCTTCATTAACTTCATCAAAATTCATACATGCATCTGAATCTTTTAAAGGAAAGTTTCATTGCAAACTATCTATTTTATCTTCCTCCTATCCACCTATATTTGTTTTACATTATGAAAAGGATATAAATATATCAAAATTGTGAAAGGACACATCCTTTTAGAAATGTATTTTTCTTAACAACAATAACAAACTAGAAATTATGCTCTATTAAGCTATAAATGGAAAAATATAATTACTAAGTTCTTCTTAATAATCGAGATGATATTTCTAAACTAATGTGATTGACTTGAAGGATTTAATATTTACATGAAAGAACCACACAAATGAAAAAAATGTGCATAGATAAACTAAACATATACTTGATATATCAATTTAAATAGCATAAAATTATCAACCCTAGAGACAACTTAATAATGTTTTCAATTAATCCAAGAAAAAATTGATACCAGAAATGTGCCACAAAATAAAATAACTTCCATTGATTCCTTTAGAGTTTCAAAAATGCATCCAAGTCTTGTGTAATGTGAACATCATTGAAAAATATCTATCATATATTTCTCCTATTCATCCTATGTCCTTTTGATATCAAAAGCTGGATACTTATACATCAAATGTTTGAAATGACACATTCTTTCAGAAATGTCTTTTGTTTAACAACAATAACTTAAAAAAAACTATGATTAAGCTTTTTTTAGCCACAAGTGAATCTTTGATAAGTGATTCAAGTATTCCTAACGCTCATGTGTATCTGCATCTCCTAACGCGTTCTGAATTTTGATCTCCATTTTCACCATCTTCTCGTTTTGTTCGCATGCTTCATCCAATGTTGTATCTTTCTCAGTAGCCTTCTTTAGGATCTCCTACAATATTGATTCACATTCACCATTCCACTTGGTTTCTTCATTCAATCTCCCTCCATCATCAAAGAATGCAGTGAATCCCTTTTTGGAAGTATTGATTAGTCCCTATGCATCCCCCTGTAATTCTTCAAGAAAATATTTGTGTTTTCTTATAAGATGATTTGTAGTGTTGATTTCCATGCTATCAGGATCATCCCTTTGGTTTATTTCCTAGAGCTTCTCTTGGATCCTACCATCTATCCTCTTATGTTCCCATACTGCAGTAAAATTGTGTGAATGTGTTCCCCTGAGCTTACTCAACCAAGTCATTATGTTGGCTTGTCTCTTTTTAATTACTACTACAAGTGCATCATATTTCCCTTGAGGATAAGCACTTGATCCTTCCCATTGATCCTTTGTCTATGAGCTTTCACCATGAGTTAATATCTTAGTTGATCCCATTGTGACTCCTAGCATTTTCTCTCAACATTCTCTCATTGTTCATCTTGTACATTTCTTTTTCTTTGATCAACATTTGTATCTAGGCCTTGCTTAGTTTTGTTATATTTATCCCAATTTATGTTGTTACCACATGATCAACCTTTCTAATCTTTAGATTCATAACATGCCTAAATCTTTTTCTTAGTATCAATAACAACTAATTTTCTGTGAGGTGGATACAAGGCCCAAATCACTAATGAACCTTCATCTATATTATATTTTGACCTTGCATATACTTCTATCACTCCCTTAGAGCTGAGCTTATGTGTGGCATTATTATTCTTCAAAAAAATGTCAAAAACCAATGCAGAAGTGAGATCCAACCCTAAAAAGATCATAACACCAACATCTTCTAACATTTTCCTTCCTTTCTCAAGGGTCATACCTGCCATCTCTATTTCCACAGTCAATTTTAGATCATTTAACGAGTGATCCCCATTACTTGGTGTGATATTATCAAATGTTTCTCTTATTGCTTTTCATTTCTATTTATACAAGAAAGCCCTAAACTCTAGAGAATTTACAAATTCACTATCTTCCATAGATGATTTGTATTCCATTTGTCTTGTGTCTGAGTCTAGGATTTCTTTAGTACCTAATTATCTGGTAGGGGATTTGTAGTCTTAGGTCCTCAATCTATAAATATTTTTGGGTGGGCTTTGTGGCATATCATCTCCAAATGCCTCCTGTCTAGAAGATAGCAATTTTGTATCCTGTAGTCCTTGGTTATATTCTTCAATCACTCTATCTACTTCTTCAACTTCTAAGTTCCTGATAATATCATCAAACTGATAGGGTACATGATTATACCCTAAAAATTTTATGTTTTTGTTTAGCAAAATTAATGTATCCTTCTAGGTCAAAGTTCTTTCTTGGTGGTCCTTTTTTCATGTTGTATTGAAATAACTTGTCAAGAATCAGATCATATCCTTCCTTTTCCAACATAGTAAAATCACCAAAGCATAGTGTATTAGGCATAAAATATTGCTTTCCAAGAGAGCTCAAATTCATAATACTAGAAAAGTCTATTTTCCTAACAATTTCTAAATAGCCAATCCTATCTGGAACTGTTTTGGGAAAAATAATGGGGTATCCTCAAATCCATACACTCTAATCATAGTAGCATCCTCCAAATAGTACCAATCCCCCCAGTTGTGATTAATTGGCCCATTAAAATCCTTAGGTCTAAGAAACCTCTTTATTTCTTCAGACAAAGAATAGGCACATGGATGATTGTATAATTTATACAATGGTTTTAAAAAAAAATCCTTAAAATGCACAAAATGGGAATTAGAAAACTTGCTATCCCAGATAGTAGTCCATAACTGAATGGGAAATAACTTTCCTTCCTTGTTGAACTGCGAAACCCTCAGTTCCTTAGGCCACATCCCTAAATCTTGTCCAAAATAACTTAAGATGTAAAACAAGGGCTCCATTTTTTATTCCCATCAATCCTGAATCAAGACCTTTGAAAATTTATGAGGCATAGTCAAAAGGCCTAGAGTTGTGACATTGAATATCAGCTGAAATCACCATGGGCACAATTGACTTGTATTTAGGGACTTCCATTCCCAACACCGGACCTGCCAAAAAATAGGCGTATCTCATATAGGGCACAAATAAGTAAACATGGAATGGGGGTCCATCACTATCTTCTAGCGGAACTGGTTTTCCACCATGTTTAGTTTTGTGTAATTGCAGCCTCCAACCCTTATAAATTGTGTCCATCCTCCAAAATTCCTTCTCTAATTCTTCACATACATTTTTTTCATTACATACCCCTTCCAATTTGAAAACATCACCTATTGCATCTTCTGATACATGCACACATGGTTTCTTGGATGGGTCATAGATGGCTTTAAGCTTTGCATTATAATGGGTAGCTAACAACTTCACCAAATCTACATTAATGAACACATTAGGGAAAACAAGCTTCCCCAGGTTAAGATTCCATGGATTACATACATGTTCAAAAAGATTCCTTTAATGATAATTAAAAATAAATAGATCATAACCTCTTATTGGGGTTCAAATATCACCTATGTTCTTACATTTATCATCCAATTTATCTACTTCTACCCTAAGCTATGCATAACATCTAGATTCAGGTCCAGAACCAGGTAATTAATCAATAAGATCTTGATTTAATTTTCTCATAGTGCCCTCTAGCTCAACTTCAAACTCAATTTCCTATCTTTTTCCTTGAGGATGACTGCTTTCTCAATCTTTCCTACCCTTTAATTTTCTTGAGTTGGTAGCTTCCATTTTATCTTCTCAAAATTGCAAAGTTTATAGTACAAGGAACTTACTGTATTTTGCTTAAAATCTTTGAGCTGAAGAAATACCCTAGCCCTTCATTTTTCACCTTTGCTTCCTCTATTACAAATTTCACAACAACATCTTTGATTAATTCCCTTCAATTCATGAAATTACTTATGCTTCATGGCACCATTAATGTCTTAGCTTAAGCATGAGTGTAGCAATTTTTTTGAATTTCTAACTATCACATCATGTGATCATATCGACAAGACATTGCAAACCTTGGGTGATCCTTTTATTTTGGGCTTAACCAACATTCACTGATCCTCCTATTGATTGAAAAGAAATCTCATCCTTTTCACCAATACAAAATTCATCCATTCAGTTTATATAGATATCACCCAGAGTCACCCCAACAATTATTTTGATTCATGTGTATCTTCATCAGAAAGAGATTATGTATCACTAGGATATTCTACAGTTTCCCTAATGTTGTGAGTCTCCCCAATGATTGTTACTTCGATATCATGTATTTTTCCAAAACTCATGCTGATGTAATCTACTTAGTATGGCATAATGGGTCAGGTAGACATTCATAACTTATCCCGATAGCATTTGTCTTGGTGATAGTATGCTTCTTTGTTTTGTTGGCAAGAAATGATGAGTGCTTCGCAAATGATCTTTCATTGGTGAGACAAATGTGCTTAGGTTGTCTTAGGGATCTTACACCGATGGCTTCAGTCTTGCCGATATAACTCCTTGTGCCTTGATTGGTGAGACATAATAGGGTTCTTACTAATAGAACTTCATCAGTGAGACATATATGCTCGCTATGACCTTCTTGATCTGTTTGTGTCTTCATTGGAAAGACATCATGTATCGCTAAGACATTTAGTAGTTTTCCCGATGTTATAAGTCTCTCTGATGATCATTTCCTTTTATTTTAAGCACATTGGCAAGATACTTACTAATACAATCCTATCGGCATGACATAGAGAGTCGAGGGGAAATTTTGAACTCATTCTGATAGCGTTTATCTTGGCAATAGTATGTTTCTTTATTTTGTCGGCAAGACAAGATGAGTGTTTCACTGATGATATTTCATCAACGAGACAAATGTGCTTGGGTTGACTCAGGTATCTTACTCCAATGGCATTGGTTTGGCCAATACAACTCCTTGTGCTTTGACCGGTGAGACAAGATAGGCTTCTTGTTGATGGAACTTCATCAGTGATACCTATATGCTCAGTATGACTTTTCATTTCACCCCGATGTAACTTGTCTTGCCAATGAATCTCTTTATTGGTGAGACCATGGACCGTGTCATCTCGATGTGTATCTTCTTATGTAATCAAATCTATGTGACATTTCTGTTCTTTTTCCGATATGTTGAAAATGAGAATATAATGATTTATGAATCAAATAGACCTGCACAAATTCTTGCCAATATGAGTTATTTTTATACTAGATTTTGGGGGTTTTTCATGATATCAAATGGTCAAGAATGATGTGATAATATGTGACTATGATGGATTATACTCAAGATAAGGTTTTCTTTAGGGAATCAACAAGTGCAAACTCACTGTAAAATTTTCAAAATTTTATAGTTCCAACAAAGGCATAAAAATTGTTGCCCCAATGTTTCATGGGAATATAAAAAGTTTAAAGGCTAGTTGATTTGTAAAATAGGCCTAATCAACCTAATCAAGGAGTCAAAGTGTGAAATTTGACTTTTGTTGTTTTTCAGGCTTTGAGAGTTGTTTGGATTGTTTAAATTGGTCATTCTAAACTTGTTGGAAGCCTCTTAAAGGAAAGTTGTAAAATTTATGATTAAATATATCTCTTAGAATCATTTTTGTCCAAATTTGAAAATAATTCTATATTATAGAATACATTTTTTAAAATTTTAAGATGAAAATAGTAAGGAAAAATCAAACAAATATCTTTATGAAAGAAGTATATTGGCGTGAAATTAAATATGATTTGTATTCCAATGTAAAAACTAGAAAAAATGGAAACAATTCTTTCAATACATAAACTATTATGTAGTAGTCAATTAAAATGAAAAAGCGACTCTATATTAGTTAGAATACACAACTAAGAAAATGATCTAAATATTCTAATAATTTGACCATTAGCATATAGCAATATCTATAGAGTTGTAGATCTCTTCCATTTCAAAAACACAAAATAGTATTAGGTAGATAATAAAACATCTTTCATTTCTATAGTGACTTATTTATCCTAGAGGAACTAAGTATATAGTACACAAAGAAAACCAACAAACCCACAACTACCCATATTTTGAAGGAGTTTAGTTTTCTCCCCTTCCTCATCTCCCTAATATTGCCTAATTATTTTAAAGAGACCAAGGGTCATAACACAACTTTATTCAACCCACTAAATGGCTTGGTTAATGAAACTTGACAAAAGCAACAAAAAAAATGCTACATTTGGCATTTAATGTGGAATGAAGAGTGGTGATAATAATCTACTTATAGTTTAATAAAACACTATTTTTATAAGAAGGCTTTACATTAGAAAGATAAGTGTTAATTATAGTTTAATAAAACACTAGTACAGCTTTACCAACATATACTAGATTGTATGCTTGAATGGTGTCTTAGTTAATATATGGGGAGATAGAGATAGATGGGGAGATAAAGAGAGAGAGATAGAGATATATGGGAAGAGAAAGAGAGATGGAGATATATCGGAGGATAAAGTAAGAGAGGTGGAGATAGAGAGTTGATGGATAGGGGGGATAGGGAGGGAGAGATGGTGAGAGATAGAGAGGGGGAGATAGAGAGGGGGAAGGAGAGAAAGGGATATAGATAGGTAGAGGAGGAGAGATAAAGAAGAGGGGGAGAGACAGATAGATAGGTTGAAGAGGAAGAGAGAGAAGAGAGGGTGAGATAGGTTGAAGAGGAAGAGAGAGAAGAGAGGGAGATAGATAGGTAGAAAAGGGAGAGAAAGAAGAGGGAGAGGGAGAGAGATATGTAGAAAGGGTGAGAGAGAAGAATATAGGGGAGAGGAAGAGGGAGAGGCATAGAAATGGGGTGATGTAGAGACATAGAGGGGGATGGTGAAAGAGATAGAGAGATCATGCTAGAGGTAGATAAAGATATGGATAGAAAGAGATAGAGAGAGGAATGAGAGGGAGATAAAACAAGAAATAGAGATAGAGATATAGAGTAGTAGAGATGAAGTGAATGAGAGAGAAAGGGGGAGAGGGAGATATGGCTCAAAAGATAGAGGTCATATCTCTATCTCTTAGTCTCCCTTTCTATTTGTATGTTTCTCATTATCTCCCTTTCTCTCTATATTTTTTTCCCTATATTTATCTTTGTCTCCTTAAGTGTTCAATGGGTACATTGAAGAGGTCATAAAGGACAATTATCATATCTTTAATCAAATGGAACGCTACCTTGAGCATAACTCCCTAAGGACACATACCATCGTTGGATTGTTAAAAAGAAATAACCAATCAAAATTTAGTTTCTCTTTTCCCTCTCCCTTTTCCTTTATATCTCTTATATTTCTCCTCTCTCCCTATCTATATAAGTTCATCTCTTTCTCTCATTCCCTATCTTTTTAGTTTCTATCTCTCTTTGTATTAGATAATAGGCTACATATATTGTGAGATTTGAGCTTGAAACAAATCTCATGCCTAGAAACCACTATTGTGTAATGGTAAAATCCTCTAAAATATCAGGTAAAAGACTATATATACTATTATATAATAATAAATATAATTATATTATATATAATTTAATCTAATATTACTATTATATTAAATATATATTATATTAATTATATTTTGTATTATATAAAAATATAATTATTATTAATTTTTAATTATTGTAATTTTATATGTATTCAATTATTTTGTTAAAGAATATAATATATAATTATAATAAGTTGAATAATTATATTATTTATTATGTAAAATATAGCTAATATATACTTAAATATATTGTATAATATTAAAACCTAGCTAAATGGCGCCATAATTTTAAATTTAATTAACATACTCTAAAACCTAACAAAACCAGGTTGTAGCTTGTCAACTTGGAAAAGTGAAAGGTCAATACTAGTGCCAAGGAAGATTTTGGAGGAGTTAAATAAAGGTCAATACCAACAATGAGGAAGAGTTTGGAGTTAAAACAAGGTCAATACCAACACCAACAAAGATTTTGGAATGAAAACAAGGTCAATACCAATGTCAAGATAGAGTTTGGAAGAGTAAAAACAAGGTCAATACCAACACCGAGGATGAGATTGAGGACACTCAGGGAAAATAAAAGACCAAGGGACAAAAGGTACTATAAGTTTGGAAACCTCATTCTCTTTAACCTACAATTTTCATGCCTAGTTTCCAAAGATCTTCTCGTACATTGGCACTACCATTCTTGTAAAATGGTATGAGATAAGACAAAAAAAAAAATAGCTTAGTCTTTCAAATTTTTATTGACTAGCCTCAGGGGTTGGAAAAACTCCCATAATCTACTCACATATTGGTTGAGGTCTAGGATTTCATCACACATATCCTTCATCGCATGAGTTTGAAGCAATTGTAGACTTAGCCCTCTCTACAAGCTTAGCGAATTTGACCACTTTATCTTTATTTTTCCTCTAATCTTTATGTTTTTCCCTCCCCTTTCAATCATCTTGCACAACTTGAACTTATAGTTTCCTTTTCTTATTGATCCTTCATGTGCTCATGTCAATCTAGCTAGTTGACCACCTAGTTACCCCCAACATCCTCCACGTTAAGCTTTATTCCTCCCACCTCCTCCAAAAAGACTGATATAGCCATCATTCTCATCTAGAACTCATAATTAAGTCCCACTAACTTTTGACGTTCAGTTTGTTGCTGGGAACATGTTATTCTTTTTTGTATGACCTACCTCAAATATTATGTCCACAAAGCTGCTAAAAACATAAAATAATAAGAAAAAAATTGAAGGTACAACTAAAAATGGGTTATTTCCTTTTGGCCTCCTCCACCTCTTATATTTCAACATAGCATGGAATTATGATTACATAATATAAACTCAAACAAATGGAAGTTTATAGGGGAAAAGGAGCCCAAGTATATGCTTGGATAAATGAGATCTAATGAATGAAAATAAAGGCATACAATTCTTCTTTGATACCTCCACCACAAACATATGCAAGGAAAGTTCTCCTCCCTTCTTGGTAGTGATAACCTCCTCCACAGACAACCCTTAAAAATTATGAATAGGGGAATATAATATTTGAAGAACTCAAAGTTGATTCTCTCCTACTTGATGCAATTACTCATTTTATCATTACAAACATTTATAGTGATTACTAGAGGCACATAAACCAATTATTCATAATAGAAGAATTGGATCATATTTTTCCAATGATGGCATTATATGAGAAAACCTTAGGTTAAATGAATAATTCCTCAATTTGTAAGCTTGGTTCACCTTGGAAAATTAAAGAACCAAAATGCCATGATTCAACTAGGTGCTTGAGGGGAGTTGCCTTGGTGTTTTGAAGTGTTATTGATTCCTTTGACACCTCTTGAAGACTCCTTGTAGTTGGGTTTGTGGTAGTTGTGTAACTTTCCTTAATGAGGAAATTTGGTGTCTAAAATGAATTTTTATTAGTTCCAACATCCAACTAATTCAAATTGTAGTTGGAGGACAATGGGCATGGTTGTTGGAGGTTGAAATAAGCCTCTCATGGTTGAGGTAAAAAGTTGAATTTTGCTTGTTTAGGGTGATTTTAACAGTGAAGGAACTTAGGGATGATAGAAACATATGTGACCAACATATAAGAATTTTTTTCAAGGCTTTGGGGTGAAGGGGAGAGCCTAGATAATCAAAAATCCTATTGTAGCCAACCAATTAGGCCTCTTGGAGTAGCATTGTTTTTGTCCATTGCACCTTTTCTACTCACTATCAAAAAGAGAGGTTTTGGGGCCTTGTAGGGGCATATAATACCTATCGAAGCTCAATGGTTTAGGCTTGATATAGGCTTGTATGTGGATTTTATATTGACTATCCTCTTGGGCAGGGCTACAAGGCTTATAAGGGTAAAGAGGCCTAAAGGTTAGAGGGATAAATAAATGGAGTTTCCTAAGTGACAGTTAGGGTGTTATGTTTTTTAATAGCCTTTTTAAACATTTCCTAAGTGGTTCCAAGCCCCTTGGCTGTGTTGAGTATAAGAACCCTAGGTGAGTTGGGTCATTTCCCTTGTTTGTGGTTGCTAAAAGCTTTTGGAGTCATCATCGACTAGTTTTAAACTATTACATTGCTCCCTTGTCAACCGCTATGGATGGGGAAATAGTTGAAGAATAACCCAATAGTTGTGAATCTATGAGAAATGACCCTAAAATATGGCCTATCTTGTAAAAAGGGAAGCTCTCGTCATCCATTGAGCCCTTGAAGGGTCATGACTCTAACCTTTTCATAGAGTTTGTGAATTCTTAGAAGGGAGACCTTGTGAAGGTTTGTGGCCTCTCCTTTATTTTTGTGGAACTTATTTCAGAAGCTATGAGCCTCCCACTTGAGGACACTAACTTTCCAAAAAAACCTAAAGGGAACTATTAAATAGATATGGAAAAATTCTTAAAGAAAGGTGATAAAGTCAATAGGTTGCAGAATAGTTATAATAGATAGAATTTTCTTGGTATGTGGAAGAAGATTTCCAAGGTATGATGAGGTACATTACCCTTATTGGTCATTTTAAAATATTTCATTCTCATTTGTTTCCTGTGCTAAATTATGTTCGCCATAACATGGAAATGGATTTTTTTTTTGGATCCACTCCTCATTGCAACAATCTATTAAAGTTGTACAAGAAAATGGGAAAATATTACCCATACATTAGGGTTTGATCTGCAGAATATATTGGTATAATGTGGCTCTTTCACTAGCCTTATCTTCCCTCCCTCCTTTTGTTAACCCTTCCCTTGTTCACAAGGGTGTTAATCATATTTTAGAGGGTAACCTTACATAACCCCTATTTTGGAAATATATTCCACCCCCTACATCACCCCAAAGTCACTAGGTCTAACCCCCCTCAAGCTTAAAATGGTAAAGCCTCTACATTTGATTCCCATAGTCTTTTGGAAAGTGGTGCAGGGGCACCATAGGTTTTCATGCCCCAAAAGGGGGTCAAAAGTTGGTATTTTGTGTTAGTTAATTTATTTTCATGTAATAAGGTCGCAAAAGACCATTTCATATGTTTTTGAGTTAGTTTTGGGTCAATAGTTGTGATTTAGGGTGTAGATGCACAATATTGGAATGTTGCCAATTGTTATCAAATGCAACTTTTGCAATTTTGTCAATAAAAGTGAACATAATGATGTTTGGTATTCTTTAATTTGAAAGTTTCTTTGTAACCATCGGGGGTGGTTGTAAATTCCTTAAAAGGCCTTTTATCATCGACCTTGTGGTTGAGTTTTTGGAGATTTCAAGTTTGAGCAATAAAAAAACCTTGTTTTCTATAGTTTTCTAAATGTGCTTTGCTGCTACGGTGAATTGTATGGACTGCCAGTGCACTGTACGGTATGAAATTTGTTTGAAACATGTAAAGGGAACTCTTAAATTCATTTTGGTTTTCAGGTGATCAATTTTTATAGAGTTTTTGAAAATGTATTAGCATTTTAATGAAGTTGGTTTGAAACCCTACCTAGGGTTCTTGTGGGAAAACAAAATTCATTTTCTAGAGTTCCCTCCTGTTGTGCGGTTTTGGCACACACACCCCATTGAAAGAAAGGACCATCTTTTTGTTTTGGATTTCATGTTTTCTTTTCATAGGGTCTTGAATTCATCCCCTTAAGGGATAAGTCCCTTGGTTTTGTTCTTGATTCACCCATGTGCCTAACGAAAAACTTATATTTGAGAGGACCTCTTGCAACTTGAGGTCATTATTCAACCCTTACAAATTCACTTTGGGTCAAAGTTGTGAAAATTTAGCAAAAATTGCAAAGTATGGAGGATTTCCAAAAAATATGAGTAGGCTCGAATTATTTAAACCTTAGTCCAATTGGATTATCCGAAATCCTTCCATGGGTCACATTTTCAAAAAAATTGAACATACCATTGGGAATTTATGAGGGTCATTTATTGCATTAAAATGGTATTATATTTGGGTTTTCCCTCCATTTGGGCCATTTTGCATTTGAATAGGTATGAAAGTGGTAGGGAACTCTTCCTCGAGTAATCCAATTCTACTCCATTTCAAAACTCCATCTTCCTGAAAGTAATCATTAGTTGATTTGGTGTTTTCTTCAACCAACTTGAGGTGTGCTCTCTAGGTTTTGTGCACATTAAGGTATATTTTGAGTATTTTCACCCTAGATTTTTATTTTATGATTGATCTTTTATTATATCCTTCCTTAGTTTGGGTGGATTGGTATGATTTCAAGCTTTCTAGTGTGTCTTAGGGTTTCATTGGTGCGTGATGAGCTTTTTATGGCATGGTAAATTTGATGAACCAAAGTTTTCATTGAGTAATTTCATTTTGAGAATGAATTTTTAGGGCTCCCTCATTTGAAATTTTGAGTGTATAATTTGAAGGAGGATGAGTCCCATTGAAGCCTCTAATCCTACTCAATCCCTAGTTTGAGGAGTTCCTTACCTCTAATTATGAAAACCAAGACTTGGATTTGAATGGTTTGAAACATCATATGAAATCACCTAGTAATACCATGAAATGGAGTGATTAATTGATCCATTGATGCAAATTGATAGTCTTTGATGTTTTGATGCACACATTTTCAATAATTAGCATTTTCTTCATTGTTCTGGTGGAATCTAAAAAAATTTGAGTAGGCTTGAATTATTTGATCCTTAATCCGCCAGGATAATCCAAGGTTGACTGAATTATCTAAAATTCTCATATCTTGGTGTGATGAATGTGATGAGTCTTGGTTTTGACCCTGGCTTAGAAAATTCTAACTACCGAGAATTTTCTAAACTTCGAAAAAATCTGAGGTAGGTTGGAATCTCCGATCTTCTCTAAATTTCATGCTTAATGATTTCATTTGAATTTCATGTTGATTTTTGGTGATTGAGTGAACTTATACATTGATTATTTAACATTTAATATTTCATGGTTAGAAGTGATCAATTTACCTTCAGAGGGTTGAATCCTATTAATCCTAGCTCGCCCAGATTATCTAAATCCTAATCCAGTCAGAAAATCCTAGCAAGCCCGATTTTTTTGAGTTCTCTATTTTGATCTCAAATTCAATACAAATGTTAATATATGATCATCTTGATTACTTTATTTTTTTTATGTGCTTCAATGATGAGGAAAATTATCATTTAGGAAGAATTATCTAATTGAAATTGCAATGTGTTACATTGGTACTTTCTTTCTGGTGATTATAGTCTTGTGTTAATAGATTTAGGTAGAATAAATTCCAGATAAGACCACAAAAACCAAGGCTACTATAACACAAGAGGAAGTTAGAAAGAGGCAAGAGAGAATGAAGTATGATTTTAAAGGAATTTGGCTTGAAACAAATATTTCTTCTACATGGTCAAGGATCACATACATTAGTTGACATGGGTCATATTGAATATGATTAATTCCATTAGAGAATGTTTGGAAAGGTACCCACTGAGCTTGCTCAAAAGATCACCAACACAAGACTAGCACAAGTAGTAGGATTTCCACCCACACAATTGTGCAAAGCTAGTTTTTGAGTGTGTAAAGAACTATGATTCCAGGACAAGGACCATCATTGGGCCTCAAGGAAGAGTGATGGAAAATCTAATAGAGGAATCAATTGTAGAGGTATTCAACATTGTCTCTCATCATAAGTTGATTGAAGAGATAAACATTGGGTATTTTACTAAATTCTTTGAGGAAGATCCTAATAGAGCCCTGAAGATAATGAATAATGCTTGGATACTAAATCCAAAGCCCCACTATTTAAAATTTCCTAAGTGAATGCACAAAAGTGATTTGAAGCTAGTAGAGTACTGTGATATCATAACCCTCCTAGGAAAAGTTATGGGAGTGGAGGAGGAACATATATTCCAACCTTGGATGTTCCACCCCATTACTCATATCGTAGCCAACGAGCATTACCATTGGGCAAGGATCATCAACAACAATATAGATGCCCAATTAAGGAGTGTGTAGGAGACCAACAAGTTTACAATGACTTAATATTTAGTATATATGATAGCACATATTAACAAATACAAAGGTCTCAGTTGTAAAGGAGTTTTGGGGAAAGATAGGATATGGGAGGTATATCCTCAATTGCAATATAAAACATCTAATTATAATAGGGCTAATGATGCTTTTTTCATGCACATTCCTAGATTGTTGCAAGATTCCCTTCACACGAGGATCTCTACAGATGTAATGGATTTGATAAAGAGTTATGGCCAATGGTTTATTCTATTCCAAAAGTTCACATAAATCTGACTACAAGGATCACTAGTTGTCCCTCTCAGACTACCTCAGTATCCCATTAACAAGCTCATCCTATTGGAACTGACAAAGCATATGGTTGGTTTTGAGGAAATATTACAAAGAGGAAAAATAAAGAAGAAAGGGTTGGGATAATAATTCCCATTAAGAGTAGGAGCATTGGAGGCTTTCCCTTCTATTCAGAATGCTCAACATTCTGAGAAGGAGATGACTCAATTTGAGTTATACTCTCACACTAATAGAGATAATTTTGATCCCTATGGAAAAGCTGTGGAACAAGCCAATAGGATTTTCAGGCACAAAGACCACATTGAGGACTATTGGGCCAACTATTAATACAAATGGTAGGTCATTAGAAGAAGGTTCTCTAGATTTCCTTTGAGATTAATTAGACTATATAGAGTTGTGGAGAAACCAGATTAGGTGGAAGATGATAAAGTAGATCTTCTTCAACACCATGATTATGAACCTTATAGAAATAGGACATTGCCTCCAATAAATCAGTCTGAAGAGGAGATAACTAATTTAAATCAAATCACTGAGCCAGTTAAGAAATATTCTAGGTTGTGGGTCAAACATCAAGTATTGGACTTAGAAGTTGAAGGTGTTAAATTCACCTATGATCTAATGGGAGACCTGGAGTCTCATGATGAGGAAATGACTGAGACCAACAATCGAGATGAGGTCACTGCACCTCATGATGAGGAGGCCCTTAAAGAAATAGTATCCATCAAGAGAAGAAATAGGAGCCAAGTACAAACCAAGAGGGTTCCTCAGGCCAGCACCCATGTTGAAGAAGGGCATACCTCACAACTAGTGAGGAAAAGAAGAATAATTAATGAGAGGTAGAAGGTTGCAAAAACTAGGAAGAATGAGGTTGCTATAGATGCTCCCTCTGTTGTGAAGGTGGTAGAATTGGAAAGTTTAGGGGAAAATTCCCAAGTTTATGTGAGGAGAAATTACCCCAAGAAGAAAGTTTCTCAGATAGAAGAAGTTAATATAACAAATGAAGAGGCACCTATGGATGATGTGGAGAAGAGAGCAGCTACATGAAATAATTCTCCCATTTCTTCTCCACCTTCCTTATATCAAAACATACAAAGTCATGAGGAGACACTTCTTGAGGAAGGAAATATATCTAACATTCTTGAGCAATTAAATAAGGAAGATGACAACATTTCTACTCCTGACAGTGTAGAATGGAGGATATTTGTGCAATAAATGAAGCAATCAACCTCAGGAGCTAAAAGAAAGAATATCAAATTAGAATTTGTCCAAGGTGAAATGAAAAATTCTCCTGAGAAGGTAGTATTGGATGAGCCACAAAATAATCCTAAGGAGAAAGTTGATAAAGAAGAGGATGTTGTGGATAGTCCTAATTAGGACAAGGAAGGTCAAGAGAATCAACCAAAAGTTGAGAAGGATGTTGAAGTAAATGTGTTTGATAGTCCTGATAGGGAGGTGACAACTAAAACATCTACAACTTCGGAATGGATGGACAGGAGGCTTAGGAAAAATACAATTATTTTGCAGGAAGAGATCCCAAGTTGGGATAAGTTACTTGAACAATTTGGGCAACCAAAAGAGAGAAAAAGAGCTAAAAAATTTTCTAGGGTTGCAAGAGACGAATTTAATAGTAGGGTCATTCATGTTGTTGTCCCTTTATCAGATAAGTTCAAGGATAAGTTTAGGTATTCAGATTTCAAAGTACAAAAATTAACCTGGGGCCTACAACCAAAGATCAAGAAAATGAAGAATTCTAGGAGTCCTCTCAGGTGATCTTGAGAACATTAGATAAAGAAATAGAGGAAAAGGAAAGATTGCAAAAGCAACTTAATGATGTGTATAAATATGTGCAACATTTAATGAAGCCCTTGTAGACTATGGGTAGTGAGGGAGTTGTGCATGAAGGATGTTTTCCTAAGGAGGCAATCAATGAAATTGAAAGATTGAAGTCTTTTGTGCATTGCACACACAACTAGCTTGGATGTGAGCAATAGAGGAGATGAGGCAATTAAACAAATTTTGAAGATATATACCAATGCCTCTAATTTTCTTGAGCATACTTCTCAATTTTTTGCTGACTGTAATATGATTGATGAATCAACTGTAGGTGAACTAAAAAAGATTCAAGTACCAAAGGAAGAAATGGCTATGTTGGAAATCTTCTCCCAGGATGAAATTGAAAAGATAAAAGAATCAATAGAAGTATGGAAGTATAGGAAGGAGCTTCTCACTAAGGCATTGAAGAAAATAATGAAGTTGCTAAAATTGTTTGAGAAATCCTTGGTCCATACTTTTAGCAACTTGTTGATTCTAAGTTGTGTAAAGTTAGCCTGGGCCTTAAATTTGTGTGTTGAGTTCAATTGTGGGTATTTATTTATTTCAATTGAAAAATAGGGTTGAATTGGGTGGATGCTTCATGATTTGAAAATCTTTAATTCCTTAGGAGATTGCACTATTTCTCTGAGATTGCATATTAGATCTGGGTTAAACAGGAATTAGTTTTGAAGGATTGGTCCACTTTGGGTGTTTTTTCA
This sequence comes from Sequoia sempervirens, assembly GCA_007258455.2. Lineage (NCBI taxonomy): Eukaryota > Viridiplantae > Streptophyta > Pinopsida > Cupressales > Cupressaceae > Sequoia > Sequoia sempervirens. The sequence goes on from VDFB02010295.1 coordinate 74,165, forward strand.
TTTACATTGTTGGTCTTAGGAATCATTTTAATCTTAGAATCTCTCTAAACCCTTATATTTTGTTATTTATTTTAATATTTGAGTTAGATTTAGAATCTCGTGTATCAACAAATTTCAAGATCTAATAAGTTTGAGAGTTCCAGCATTTTTTTTGTAAGGTCCCTTTGTGATTAAAAACATTTTCACATTATCTCTAAGTTGTTTCACTACATTGTCAAGACCTGACATTAGAGACCTTGAGTTTATTTCTTGAGGCTTGCTGATAGAGATTTACCTTTCAAGAGATAGGATATTTGTATCTTGTCTGAGTTGTTGTTGTGCAAAAAACACCATCAAAACCTCCATGATAGGACCATGAAATCTTACACATAATTATATTTCAAGGTGTTATAATGTTCTACAAGGGTTGGGGACTTGACTCACATGTGAGGAGGAGAAACAAAAGGACAGATTGTTACACTAGGTCATGTTTTGGCATTCAAACCCTAGGGACTTAGGGTATTTGTTGAAAATCCTTTGGAAAAGTGAACTATATGATGGAGAAAAGTTATTAGGGTCAGGTGTTACATCTTGGAGGGTTTGGAACTAGGGTTGAGTACCATTGAAGGATAAAACCTATATGCACCCAACATACTTGTCTAATTAGGCCTAGTAGAGAAGTAGGACAATCAAGTTTTGAAGGATTTCGTACAAAGGAACCCTATTTGATTATGAGGTATGTTTTTAAATGGACAAAATGGTATCTATAATTGTGCTTACATTTTGAAGGTCATTCCTTCCTTGAAATCTATGCTTGAAAATCCAGTTTTGAAAGGCTACTAAGGAAAATGGGTAGTTTGTGAAGGAATACTAAGTAGGTTGAGAGTCAAAGTTTCTTGAGAGCCATTGTTGGCCTACATATGTTGTTTCCACCTTGTCTGAGAAACTTCAATTATTGAGGATATGGTTTGGGTCATTGACGCCTTATTTAGTTTTTGTGGCCTTTGAGGAGCATGTTCCATTTTGGAAGTCTTGAACTTTGAAAGATGAATGAACCCATTTGTTGTGAAATATGGTATCAATCATGTAACTTATGCCCCTACTCGATATCAGATAGGAAAAATGTGTCATTGGAGGAACCTCCCCAAATTTCTATTTCGGATGAAAATTCAGGCTCCTCCTGGTCCCCTTCTCTAGGTGCCATCCCTAAAGATTCCCCTCCTAGTTCTCCTCCACTATAATTTTTTTTTCCTAATACCCCTTTTTCCCCTAAGCTAGATGTTGGTTAGGCTTAGGAGCTAGAGGAAACTCCTATGGACACCCCTAAGTATTATTTGAATTGTGCCTCCATGAGGGAGATATTCAATGAGCTCTACAAAGCCACTTGCATTCAAAATGACATCATTAAGTGGTTGTTGACCCAATTGCTTATGGTAAAGGATAAAATTCAAAACATAGAGACTATTGTGCTAAAAAATATTGAAGATTGGTTGGTTGAAGAGGATGATGTTGAATGAACAAGATAAATGAGGGGGGGTGAATTAGTTGTATTCAATTAAAATATCAAAACCCTCAACAGTAATCAAATCCACATGCATTCATTAAACCCTTAATCTATTATAATATTTAAACATGAAATACTGACAACAAAAATTGAAAGAACAACACCATACACAAGAGAACACCTAATTTATATGGAAAACCCTAGGAGGGAAAAACCATAGTGAGGATTATTTAACAATATAAGTAATTGTAAAACTAGTAAAAAAGGCTCACTGCAAGAATAGGACACACTATCCAAGAGGGCTCATAGCCTAGACTCACTGCCAAAATAGAAAGAAGAAAGAAGATAGAGTGTTACACATAGAACACAATCTCAATGCAACAAAGATTCCATCACAATAGGTCCAATGAAAATCACAATTCCCAAGAGATCAATATACCTTCAACTCACTACATTCAACAATCTTGCATTATAGCTCACATTGCTTTTCATATTTCTACACTTAATTTTGCATCACAACACTCAACTCTATTCCACACTTCATCTTGCATCAACTCACCTTGAATTTATACCATCCACAACTTGAAAAGCATCTTCAAGTCAGCTACACACACCTTACACTTTATAAATTAAAAAAATAGGTCGACACTAAGCATTCTCATGGTGGATAGGAATGAAATTGTACCAATACAAAACTTAACTAGGACCCAAATCAAAGCTCACATGCCACATTACACCTTCATCAATACTTAAACATCTTCAAATGTAGTGTAAACACTAGGTTGATTGTTACCTATGCAAACACCATTGAACTTTGAAGTACACATTTCCTCAAATCGAAGGACGTCATGAGAACCACACACCACACTTCTAAAAAATCTAGAATAACCCATAAACTACTTGAGATACAAAAAATTCTTCACACCAACTCACACCCTCAGAATGTACAAGCCTAGTACACTCAAACTGTACTACCAAACAATACAACACTAAAAAACATCTTATAGAGCATAACACCTTGAATACTCTTGACATAGGAAAGAGAATAAAACCATCAAGATACCTTTAGAATTGAAAGACCTAAAGCAAAACTATGGAGAAAAGTGGAGAAAAAAATTTCTTCCAAACAGCTCCATAAGCAACACTACAAATTCAGTCCACACACTAGTAAACATAACTTCTTTTGCATATCGATCCAAAAGCCCAAATTTCATATATAGAAACTTTGAAAACCTCTAACCAACATATCCATACCACACAAGTAGATATTTAAGCTAGAAGAAATGCAGAGCAAAATCAGAACACCTCTACAACACCAAAACACCTCTACAACACCCTATTTCCTCTTTTTATCAATTTTCTCAATATCCTCAACATCTCTATCACTACCGCAACCATAACCAGAAGCTTATCAAAGCAACACCAAAGGTTAATACCAGTAAATTAATTGATGACAACATAATGCAACTAATCAAAGCAATAATATCTCTCAACCACCATACAATTAATATAAATGACAACACAAGCTTGTTGACATCAATGAAAACACCTTCATACTTGCAAAAATCTCCCCCTTTGTCATTGATGACAACACAAGATGTGAAAAAACATAAAAGACAACATACACACTCTCCATTTTTTTGTATTAGACAATGTACACAAAATTTTTACACTCTCTCCTCCTTACATGATTCTCTCTCCCTATCTCTCATCCTTTCAAATTTTTCTTTTTCACATGCTTCACTCTCCCCCTATATAGATATAGAATTTTTTATGTGAATCTCTCTCCCTCTTTGACATCAATGGAAAATGATTTTTTTTTTGCACTATTCTCTCCCTTTGACATTGAACCAAAATACTTGCTACTACCCTAGATACTCCCCCTTAGGAGTATAACCTAACCAAATCAGAAACCTATGAAAAACTCACTCCATACTACTATAATGTCACTACCTACTTCCCATGAGAGGTAGCCACCAACATCAATCTAGAAAGAGAATGAATCCATAGATCCATTGGAATGATGCATCTCCATATGCATATAGTTCAAAGGATGGGAAATAACCCCCAACTTCTCTTAGAGATACTCAAACGTATCCTTGGGAAGAGCCTTAGTGAATATATCAACAATATAATCCTTTGTAGGTACATATTCAATCTTCACTTCATTCTCCACAACATTCTCTAATAGAAAATGATATTTGATTGAAATATGCTTTTTCCTTGAATGCATCATTGAGTTCTTTAAAATATTGATTGCACTTGTATTATCACAAAAGATATAAATAGGCTCATCATACACCACTCTGATATCCTTCAAATATTTGAATATCCTCTTCATTATTGAAATATGTGTCTCTTTAGGATCTTCTTGAAATATAGCGACAAGATAAACTACAAGTATGAAATCTGATCTAATAGTAGTTAGCTATAGCAATCCAGCAATCATAGATCTATACTTGCTTTGATCAGCCTTAGGGGATCCATCATCCTTGCTTAGTTTAAACAGCCATGAAATAACAAAAGTAAAGGAATTTAGAAGTTTATCATAACATCGAAATTATGAGCATATTTTAAGCTCATCACTGCCCCCTACTTAGCCCAATGCTGGTCCTCCAGCATTAACTTTTCTGGTGGTTTCTCTGAAGTCAGTGGTTGTTGCATGACTTGGAGATGGATTTCCAAACCTGTAATAAAATCCTCTAAAATCCTGACACCTTTCATACCTTCGGTCTTCTAATTCATTATTAATATTTGTAGCCTGGTGAGGATAGAGGGGCCACATTAGCACAGGGGGTCTGAATGTTAGTGGCAACCACAGTTCAAATCTTGTTTGAAGTCCCAATTGAATATATCTGCTGGTTCATTTGAGAGCTGCTGTGAAATTTAGGGGACCATGTGGTTTTGACCTTCTTAACCCAATAGTTAATCTCTCCCATCTTTTCTCACTTCTGGTATATGCTAGTCTCCAAAATGAATATTGTTGTGCCTGGAATTCATCATATACCTGTTTCCTGATATCGAATATCTTCTCTCTGGCTGTAACATTATTAATGCCATATGTCAGAGCAAACCAATCTTTCAACATTGCATGGGGGTTTGAACTTTTAGAGCGTAATGGAACAGGCTCTGTTTTCTCAGCTTCCTCATAGGTTTCCCACTACCTGCCATAATTCACCTCATTTGCTGCCCATGACATAAATGCTCTCAAATGAATATCACCAATATATAGAAGTGGATTCCATTCTGTTTCAAATGGTATTAAAAAACCATCCAAATAGAATTCACACAGAGAATTCCTTAACCAGTTAGGGGCTGCCTGGTATGCTTCATAAAATTCTTTGGCAGTATGAATTATAGGATCTTGGTTTTTGGAAATTCTCATCAATTGAAACCATAAAAACTATTCTTTAAGGCACAGAGCATAAACTCTGGGTGGTGGTCTACATTCCATAATCTGACCAGTTACTTTTAACATTTCATCCATTTTTGCTTTCAACTCAGCAATTTCTTGTTTCTGACTTTCAATTTCTTTTTTCAATTTCTTCTTTTCTACTTCCCGTAGACTTTGTTGCATATCAGTCTGGGCTATGTGTTGGAAAGTCAGGGTTTGCAATGTAACTGCTTCCTAATTAGCTTTAACATATTCCAGAAACTCCATTAAAAATGTCCTCCTATACACAACAATGGCTTTACAAATTGCAGGGTGAAATACAACTTCACTAGGCACATTCAATTGTTCAATCTATTCTTGCTCTTGCTGCAAGATAAATTCTTCTTGTTGCTGCGGTGGAGAAGTCTGTGCTTCCTCTGAAAATTGCATAGCAGCAGCAGCCAAATCATCAAGATTTGGTAACCCTTGCTCATTATGCCATGTTTCTTTTGCTTCAATTTGTTCCCCTTCAGGAATGAATGAACTCTGAGCAACATCCTTGAACACATTCTGTGAAACATTAAATTCAGACTCAACAGACCCTTATGAAATCACAATAACCTCCGATTGAGGTGAAGCAGGGGAGGTCTTAGATTGTTTCCTTGTGGAAACCCTTCTTGGCACTGGTGCAACTGCAGGAGGTGTTCTGGTAGCTTTCCTCTTTCTTATTTGTTCAAAGGGCTCTGCCCTACTAGAGGATGATGGTGAACTAGTAATAGCAACAGGTGTTGCTATAGGATAAATGGTTGCAGGGGAAGGTGCTGCAAGAGAGGAGTATTTCCTTTTCTGAGAACGAGGGTCAGATTCAGGGGACCCTTTTGCCTTTGTTTTACCCTTCTCTCTCATAGTGGCAAACCTAGTTTGTACCCTAGCAGAGGATTTAGGTGTCAAAGCTGTAGGACCAGGTGCTATAGGAGTAGATGACCCTTGCCCTATTCTACTGGTAGATGCAATTTCTTTCTTCTTTCTTTGAGGCCGTGGGGTAAGTACTCTAGGAGGTTGTTGAATTTGCAAACTCTTTTGGGCAACAAATTGTTGCCAGGAGAGAGGTGATACATCCCTCAAAAACACTCAACCAGTAATTTAATAAGGCCATGATGAGTGACAAAATTTTCTTTCCCCTGTTGAGTTCCGTGGGCACTTTGTTCTAAAATTTTTGACAAGAAATTCAAAATATTTACAACTAACCCATGCCCTATATGGATTAATAATTTAAAATGATGAGAATGCAGGTAGGAGAAACGGCCTTCACAGGTTAAATACCTGATTATATAAGCAGAATACTCTGAATAAGGAGGAGGCAACGATATGCACTTGCATCCCTGCTTGGAGACTTCCAGAGGTCCATCAGCAGGCATTGAAAACTCAGCCCTTGCAGCTGCAGCGTCTGAAGAAAAGTTTTCTCCAACGGTTGGAAGCTCGAATACTTCAGCAATTCTATCTTTAGTTGCAACAATCGTTAGACCCCATACAGTAGCTTCCCCTTCAGAGAGTGTTCTCAAAAATTTTCCAGCAACCTCCTCATCAAAATCATTTAAACTCAAGAAATAATTTAACCATCCATAGAGGCTGAATGCTTGGACTGTTTGCGAATTTTGCAATAACAATTCATGAGCTATAGGCTCATGTCACACCAATTGACCTCCCATATTTGTAATTTTTTCTTAGCTGAACTCAATTCCTTGCTGAAGATTCAAATTCTTTGTTTCCCTTTCTGCTCTAGTTTTTCTTCTGTCGTGCCATCACATTTCTTTCTTTTTTTCAAAAAATAAACTTTTTAAACAAGCAGTCTTAATCATAGTTTACAAGAAAAACATGCAATAAAGAAGGACATGTGATCATATTTGGAAAATACCAGAAAAGTATTAAAGAAAGGTCATTTATGCAGTTATGGCAGCGGCGAAAAGACAGGTTTTAAAAGATGGATTACCCCGCCCCCTACTTAAAGTATGACATGTGTCCTCACATGTACTAAAGAACAGGTAGATATTTGGGTAATAATGACTGGTACATGCATAGTAGTAAATGAATGGAATGAAATAAATCAAATATGTGATAAAAAAAGATATGGCGTACCTTGATAATTGCACGTATGTGTGAAGAAAGATGACGACGTCTGCATGAATTGACAAGTGGGAAAGATATCTTAATTAAGATTGATGCGGATGGATGAAGTGGATGGGTGATGTGGGTGGATGAGTTGAACAGATGGAATGGATGGATGGAATGGATGGATGGAAGATAAGGAAGTGAGATGGGGGCGATAAATGAAAATGGAGAAAAAGGGGTTTTCGTTTTAAAAAGAAAACCTTTATTATGGGCATGCTTTTTTGAAAATTACGGTAACGTTGCAGGAGAAAGACTAAAGCCTTTAGCTGCAGGAAGAGTAGTGGAAGGAACCTAAACGAACTGCTGCATGAATTTTTCCTTTGAGACTGGTTTATGGTACAACCAGAGTCGGTGGCCATTAACTAGCAATTTGTAACAGATTGGATCAATTGTCACTAGCTGTACAACTCCATTGTCAAACACATTTTCAACTTCATAGGGGCCAAGCCAGCATGTTGTGAGCTTACCCTAGTTTTCTTGATATCTGGAATCATATAATAGAGCCCAATCTCCAGCAGAAAATTTTCTGGTTTTGATGTGTTGATCATGCCATTTCTTCCTTTGCTATTGGATTACTTCTGTGTGATGCAGGGCGGCTTTTCTCATTTCATCCAAAACATTTAGCTGCAGGAGACAGTCTTTCTGTGCTACAGATATTTCCATATTGAGTTCAAGAGCTGTCCTCAAAGTTTTGTGCTCAAATTCAATGGGCAGTATAGCTGTTTTCCCATAAAGCAGCTCAAAAGGTGTAAACCTAGTTGTTGTCTTCTATGTAGTTCTAGAGGCCCAAACTGCTTTAGTATGTCTATTGCTCCAATCTTTTCTATGGATCTGCACTGTCTTTGTGAGGATCGCCTCAATTTCCCTATTTGTTACCTCTGCCTAACCATTGGCTTGAGGATGATAGGGGCTGGACTTCCTATGTTTGATTTTATAGTCATTCATTAGTGCAGTGATCAGATTCGATGTGAATTGAGCTCCCTGATCAGTTACAAGTTCTCTGGGGACTCCAAATCTAGTGAAAATTTGTTCATATAGAAAATCAACAACTTTTTTATCCCGAGCATGAGTCATAGCTTTTACCTCAACCCATTTTGTGACATAGTCTGTGCAAACTAGAATGTATGACTTACCATTTGATGGAGGATCAATTGGTCCCACAAAATCTATTCCACATTTATCAAAAGGGGTGACTATGACCTGTGGATATAGTGGCATTTCATCTAACTTAGTTGGTCTTCCCATACGCTGGCATTTGTCACACTTCCTTGTATAGGCCATAGCGTCGTTGTGTAGTGTTGGCCAGTAGTACCCTGTTGTAAGAACCTTCATTGCTGTTCTTTTTGCTACAAAATGTCCCCCACATGGTTCATCATGGCAAGCATGCAAGATATCATAAGTCTCATCTTCTCTTACACATCTTCGCATTACTTGATCAGGTCCAGTATAGAATAGACAATTTGCAATCCATGAAAAATTAAAACTTTTCTCTATTAACTTCTTTTCTTTTAGGGAAAAGTGAGCTGGTATTCTATTTGCTGCTAGATAATTGGCAATGTCTACATACCATGGAGTATGTGCAGCAATTGAAAACAAGTGTTCATTAGGAAACCTACCATCAATGACCTCATGTGCAGCAGGTGCAGTTGATTGGAGTCTGGATAAAAAGTCGGCTACAACATTAGCTCTTCCTGGTTTGTCAATAATTGTAATGTCAAATTCTTGTAACAACAAGAGCCATCATGCCAATCTACCAGAAATGGCAGGTTTTTTCATTAGATACTTGATTGCTGCATGGTCAGTATGGATGAATATCTGATAACCTGTGACATAATGCCTAAATTTATTCAAAGCATACACTACTGCAAGCAATTCCTTTTCTGTAACAGTATAGTTGAGCTCAGGACCTTGAAGGTTCTTGCTGATAAAGTAGATAGCATGATCAATTGAATTTTCTTTTTGACTCAGAACTACTCCTATGCCAAAATCAGATGCATCAGCATGTATGTGAAAATGAAAATTTCATTTTGGACCTTGAAGAATAGGGGCTTTAGTAAGCAAGTCCTTTAGTTGTAGGAAGGATTTTTCACAGGCCTCCGTCCACTCAAATTGGGAATCCTTTATTAACAAGGCATAAAGTGGATTGGCAATTTTACTGAAATCTTTTATAAATCTTCTATAATACCCTGCATGACCAAGGAAACTTCTAACATCTTTTTGTTTTGCAGGAGTTTGTAAATTCAGAATAACTTCAATTTTAGCAGGGTCAACCTGAATTCCATTCTTTGAAATATGATGACCTAGAACAATACCTACTTCCATCATTAGAAAATATTTTTCACTGTTTAGAGACAAATTTTGTTCTCTGCACCATTTCAATACCTTTTCTAAATTCATCAGTGCTTCTTCAAATGTGACTCCATAGGTAGTGAAATCATCCATATAAATCTCCATACATTCATGAGATATATCAGCAAAGATACTAATTACTGCTCTCTGAAAGGTTGCTGGTGCATTACATAGACCAAAAGGCAAGACTGAATAAGCAAATGTTCCCCATGGACAAGTAAAAGTGGTCTTATCTTGATCTTCAAAGGCAATTTTTATCTAATTGTATCCACTGTAACCATCCAAAAAGGGAAAATATCTTTTGCCAAATAGTGAGTCTAGTACTTGGTCTACAAAAGGTAGTGGAAAGTGATCTTTTTTAGTGGCATTGTTCAACTCTCTGTAATCTACACACACTCTCCATTTTCCTCCTTTCTTGGGGACAATGACTAATGGAGAAACCCATTGACTGTCAGAGATTGGGTAAATAAAACCAACATCAAGCAAATTTTGAAGTTCATTTTTCACTATTTCTCTAAGTGTTGGATTTACTCTTCTTTGAGGTTGTCTAACTGGTGAACAATCTTCTTTGATATATATCCTATGAGTACAAACTCGAGGATCTATTCCTTAGGTTCATTGTCAACTGGGTCAAATGGTAGTTCAATAAATAGATTTTCAGGGAGGAACCTTCCCAGTGTGTCTCTTCTTCTTCTATGCATGCAATACGGTGAGTGGTGGCTTGAAAGATTTTGAAATTTTTTGACTAACAAACTAAACTAATGTGAAAGATGACCTCTGACAAATTCCTAGCTGGAGCCATCCCTGAAAACAGTGCCAAAAAATGGTCACGCCCACAAAGGATATGAAAATCACAGTAAAACCTTTCCTAGGAATTGGACATTCCAACAGGTGACTTATATCTCTCTATGGATGTTCATTTACTTGTCAAACCAGGGGACGTATACTTTAAATGGCGCGGCAAAATATATGCACTAAGAACTAGTTTTGGTCAAATCTTAGCATAAATAAATATTGGAAAAGAATTCTATCCACACTACAAGAAGGTAATGCAAAGTTCTTTAACTCAACTATGCTTTGATTAAAACAAAAATCATAATAGCTACGACTGAAGCACAAACCATGAACTGGCCTTATGCTGCAGGAAAAGGCACAGGGATGGATTCTCTATGCTACAGGAGCAGTACAAGACTGAGTTTGTATAAAAACTTCAAAGATGAAAGATAACTGAAGATCAACAGAAAAAAACAACTAACTAGCTAGCTACAGATACTTACTAAGTGGGCCCCCTTAGCAAGCATCTAACGATTACATAGATGCTAAACTCAGAACTTCATTGAAATTTATTCATGAAAACAGAATGGTATACATTGCTTTGTTGATGTGGAAACTAACAACAAACTCTATCTTTGATCATCCAGATTTTGTTTCTCATTATCATACTGACTCTTACATAATATTTGTTATCACTATGCTTCTATCTTTTTCTAACTATCATCTCTCTGTCTCTCCCTTCTTACTCGTGTAGGAGGAGAACTTTATTTAAAAATAGGAGAGCAACTAACTAACTAACCCAATCAAAGAAAGACGTGGAAGTAAAGTATATCCCCGAATCAAGGATCAAACTTCATAATGAATTTATGCGTTCATCCCAATTCAGAGAGAATCTAGCGCTCCACTCTTTCCAGATTGACTGCCATTAAAATTCTTTCCCATGGTTTCAGTCAAAGAGTCTTCACCGGAGCTTCCTCGAAGTCATGTAGGAAATGGACTTTACTGCAAGGCCAAGATCGGCTGCGCTTGACTCGATCATTCTTCAACAACCTGCGAAACAAAAGGTACAGATGTGAAAGAAAAGGCGTATGGCACATACACGATATCTATTCATTAATCACACATTTTAAATCTAATTCATCATTCAAAAGCTGTATACAATATACCAGTCATTTTAGGGAGTCAACGGGGCAATAAATGCAATCAAGTGAACACAATGAGCTACAGGAATATGAAAGTATCTTGCTACAAGATATCCCAATAAAAGGTTTCAACAAAGTTTAAACAACCATGAAATAACAAAATTAAAGGCATTTAGAAGTTTATCATAACATCCAAATTATGAGCATATTTTAAGCTCATCAACATACACAACCACTATCAAGATTTGATCTTTCTCAACCTTAAATTAAAGATTACTATCTACGGTGCCTTTATTGAATCCTTGTTGTATCAAATACTTGTCCAACCTTGCATATCAAACTCTAGGAGCTTGCTTGAACCCATACAATGCATTCTTCAAATTTTAAACGTTATTAGGTTTATTTGATAACTGAAATCCTTCCACTTGTTCTATGTAAACTTCTTCCAACTCTCCATTCAAGAAATTATACTTCACATCCATCTGATAAACTTTAAAGTCCTTATGTGTTGCAAATGAGAAAAAATTCTTAATTGCTTCCATTCTAGCCACCAGAGAAAATGTATCCTCAAAGTATATTCCTTTAACTTGTGATTAACCCTTACACAAAAGCCTTGCCTTGTTTCTTACCACTTCTCCATTCTCATTCAGATTGTTTCTGAATACCCACTTAGTACCAATTATGTTCTTGTTTTCAGGTCTAGGAACACGTTCCCAAGTCTAATTCTTCTAAATCTACATAAGTTCTTCTTCAACTTCCTTCATCCGATATTCATCTTTGCATGCTTCACTCAATGTTTTAGGTTCAACTTTAGAAATTAAAGAAAAATTTATCTCTGCTTCAACAACTCTTCTTCTTGTCAACACAACTTTGCTTTTGTCTCTAATAATCTACTCTTTAGAATGATTTCTCTACACATACATATGGGTATTAGGGGTCTTTTCTAGAGATTCAGACTCTTCATTCTCACTTTCTTTTCCTTAGCTTTTTCTTCTTCTTTTCTTTTGCTAGCAGGTTCATCTGATTCATATCCATCTATCACCACTAAATTCCTTAATTCTTCATCAACCTTAACACTTGCACTTTCAAAAATTCTTCTTATCCTTTTGTTGTAACATCTATAAACTTTTCTTTTAGTAGAATATCCAAGGAATGTACCTTCATCAGACCTTGCATCAAAATTTCCTAACCTTTCATCATCTCTTTTGATATAACATTTACTTCCAACACTCTAAATTACTTGACAGTACGGATCCTTCCATACCAAAACTCATAGGGAGTCTTTGTGGTGTTAGCTTTTTCTTGAAATTTTTTAAGTATGTAAATAAAATTATGAATTGCTTCTCTCTAATAGACTTCTGATAGGTTAGCTTCTTTCATCATAGTCCTTCTAGCTTCTTGAATAGTCCTATTTTTCCATTCAATCAATCCATTTTGTGGAGGATTCCTAGGGGTAGACAAGTGCCTTTTTATGCAACGATTCTCATGAAACATGCTAAATTAATTAGAGGTGAACTCTCCACCTTTGTCAAGCTTCAAAAATTTGATCTTCAAATCCATTTCATTATCAACCATAACTTTAAATGTTTTGAATCTATCTATGGATTTGGATTTCTCTCTAAGAAAAGTAACTAGTGTCATTCTAGAATAATCATCAATCAAAAGAATGAAATACTTGTCCCCTTGAAGACTTCTCACTCTTGTAGGACCATAAAGCTCTATATGCATAAATTCCAAACATTTGGTAGAAGATTGTTCTTTTCTTTTGAAACTACTTCTTTGTTTTCCAAATTGACAATATCTGCAAACAACATTGATATGCTTTGTAATCTTTGGAAGATCTCTCACTACTTGAATTAAACTAATTCTAACAAAGTTATCAAAATTGATGAGAAACATCCTCTTGTACCATAACAAACTATCATTAACCTGAGTCACCAAAATAGTGACCATTAGCACCCTTGAGATGATAGATATTTCCATTTTTCCTCTTTCTAGCATCAATCGGAATTCCAAACCCTTTTGTGATCTCACATCCGTCACCATGAAACATACTATTGTACCTGTGATATCCTTGAGTTTTACCTATTCTAAACAACTAAAATGCAATGGAAAAACACAAATAAACACCTCAACATTAGCCTAAGGAATTGTTAATACAAAGAGATAAAATGAAAGAGGATTGCAAATGATTATACCTTCTCTTTGTAGGTAAAACTCCTTGGTTGGCCCTTGATTTTGGATTGCTTTGTATGCTCCTTAGATGGCTATTGATGTAGCTAAATGCAAGATTAACTATATGGTAGGATGCAAATGAAAATGGGTAAAATGAATGGCTAGATGAGAGAAAAATGAGTGCACAAAATGACAGCATAAGGTTTCTCCAATGACTAAGAGGATACATAGCAATTGCCTTAGAGGAGGGGGTATTTATAGAGAAATTGGAGTTCTCTAGAGAATTCAATGGTTGAGATTTATCCAACAAGGCCAAGATGAAGGGCTAAGGTGAGTTGGGGCCTCACAAGCCCTCACATTCTGACATGTGGATTGTGAAGTGGCTAAGGGTGAGATGATGTGTAGGTGATGTGGAAGGGAGGTACATGATGTGTAAGAAGGACATGTACCTTGGAATTACATTGGGAGATGAGAAGATTCCTTGGAGGAATAAATGTGAATTAAAAATTCACATGCTTGGGAGAATCTAGTGGATAAGAGAAGGTCTCCAAAAAGGTGGGAGTTTGTCACATGTGACTTAATGTGACAAGTCAAAAATTCTAGAAGATGCATGTGAAAAGGGGATTCTAGGAGGAATAAAAGTGAATTAAAAATTCACATGGGGAAGAGAGGAGACTTGGATGAATAAAAAGGTATTAAAAATTCATTGGGGTATGGGGAGAGTTGACCAAGGTACTGATTAGGTTTAACTAATTAATAATTAGAGGATAATTAGGGGTTAATGAGGATTAGAAGCCAACTTGCAAAAGTTGGAGGATTTGACACATCCTAATCAAGGATTAGGCATGTGCACATCCTTAATGAAGAGATAAGGAGATGGATTGGGATTAGATGAAAATGACATGTGAGGAATTAAATAAATGTAATATTTATTTAATTCATTTGATGAAAACGGGATTAAGGAGGGTAAGGTATTTAATTGTTAATTAAATACCTTAGGGATTTGGCCTGAATTAAGGATATTAATTAAATAATAGTAATATTACTTAATTAACTCAGATAAGAGGATGCTTAGATGGAAAAGTGATAAATTTGGATAAATTAAGTGTCCAAATTTGGATGTCTACATTTTCCCCCTCTTTGAGATGGTGTTACAAAGTAGCATCATTTCAAAGAATATTAAAATATAGAACCTAGAAGGAGATGGTTAGATTGGAAAAGATGCCTCAGTCATTCAAAGGACTTACTAGGAAGGAAAAAAAAAGATGGGGGTGAAGATGAAGATTAGGGATTGAGGATGCCCCCTCGAGAGGACATGCGGGTTCAAGAGAACATAGATGTATAGAGGGAGGATATGTGGGTACATTTGTTTGTTGATCTTGATTAGGGGACATGAGAGTGGGATGTTTATGATGGGAAACATGGATAGGTCGTGGATGGGTAAAAGGATGAATAGGATGAGATGGACAAGGTGATTTTGGGATATAAGGGCCCAAAACAGATGTAGTGGGTGGAGAGACATAAAGACCCAAGATGGATGGAGTAGATGAAGGATGGGAGATGGTGGATGGAGGGATGTAAGGACCCAAAATGGATGGACAGGATGATGGAGGAATATGGATGGTTTTTGAGGTGATACAATGGAGGAGGAGAAATCGAAACATATGATCTGGTGGAGCGATAGGAAGAGCCTATATTTATTTTGGAAGAGGCTCGTTGAGGATGTCTAGAGGTTGTACCAACATCATTAGATTATGAGTCTTGGGAAATAGGTACAAGACCTCACATACATAGTTTTTCTTTAGCTTGGATGGGCTCACCTTTCTCATGAAGGCCTAAACCTTTTCCTTGATAGTTCATTCTCTTGAGCATTCGATCTAGGACAAGATTTTTGTTATTATGGAAGAATGATGTGAGTCCATTATTAGGTGGAGGAGGATAGGTGGTGTATATGTTTTGTTCTTCTTTTTCAAGGAGACCACCATGGAAGAATGTGAGAGTACCAAGGGGATATACAAGTTGTGTGGGGATAATAGATTTAGGCGATGGTGGAGGATCATTATATGGAGATGAGGGAGTAGCGGTTTCTTGATCAGGATAGGGAGTTGGTGAGAGATCAAGAGAGGGATTAGGTGACATGATAGGATCTAGATTTGTGGTAGTGAGTGATAAGGGCCCATGTGATGGAGATGGAGATAAGGGATCATGAGATGGAGTGGTGGAATCTTCAGTGACAAGGAGATTATGGACTATAGTGTATGAGGGATTATGATCTTGCGGTGGAATAGCTAGGATGGCTGGTTCTTGATGTAGAAGAGGGGATATGATATGCTTTGGACCAAACTCTTGGAATGACTCATCATGTGCAGGAGGCATGAAAATGGAGGCATGTTGGATGGGCTCTTCAAGTATGTGAGATGGAAGGATGGAGGATTCATGAAGTTCATGAGAGGGGATTTCAGTGATACTAGGAGTGGGAGGAGTGGATTGGGAGGATCTAGGTGTAGGAGTGGATTGGATTTGGTTATTTTTGATGGGCTCGACTGATCTTGGAGTAGGAGATGGGGGCTTAGTGAGTTCAGAGGATGTGATGGTTTTGATGGTTTGAGTGGGGTTAGGGGTGATAGCATCAATGATAGCTGTGGGATGGAGAGGGGTCTCATCATTAGTGACCATGGAGGATGGATTGGGATGGCATGGTTCCACAATTTCAAGTGGTGCAGTTGGAGATGTCTTCTTTGTCATGAGTCCTTGGAGAACTTCTGGAGTGATAAACTTGCATACTCTAGGTTGAGATGGCGTGATAGGAATAGATGGAGGATTAGGGATTGGTGGAGGACTAGGATTATGGATTAGTGGCCTAGGGTGAGATGGAGGAATGGGATTGGATGTAAGACTAGGAGTTGATGGGGGATTAGGATTAGATGGAGGGTTCAAGTAGGGATATTGGTATGGTGAATTTAGATATGTGGATGGTGGATTAAGACAAGAGGATGCAACTGGTAGATTGTAGTAAGGGTATTCAGATGGAAAATTAAGATGTGAAGACATGGATGTTGGATCAAGATAGAGAGATGAATGTTGGATTAGGGTAAATTGATGGGGTTGATTAGTATGGAGGATTAGGATAGTGTGACATGGGTGTAGGATTATGATAAGAGTAATGGGATGGTAGATTAGGATAACAAGATGTGGGTGTTAGATAAGAGGAAGTTGTAGATAAAGGATATGATGGATATCCATATGAGGAAGATACTATCATCCCTTGTCAAAGGTAGCATAAGGAACGTGATTAGATAGGGATGAAGACATAATAGGATGGCTTGAAGGGGTGATTGGATTGTGGGAACTGGATGGAGAAAACTTACTAGTGATGATAGCATCAAGGGGATCTATGTCATATTCTTCTTGATCGACAAGACTTTCATTATCGTCATAAACATAATAAGGGTTTCCCTTGATTACTATTGATGGAGGATAATGATTCATGATGATGAAAGCATAAATTGGATGGATCAAATAATTTGAATGGAAACAGACTAAATCTCAAATTGGGATTGGATTAAAGCTCAGATTAGGATGATTGGATGATGTGATGGGATTGATTTTGATGATAGGATCGATTATCAAAGGATGATTATGACACCAAATCTACCTCAAGATGGAAGTATATTGATTGGGTCAGAGGTGACTGGATAGGGATGTGATTGGATTAGATTGGATAAAATCAATCGATGAGTGATTGATAGGATGATGGAAGGTATTCTAAACCAAGTTGAGAGATTACCCTAAATGACTTGGGATACTGATCGATCAGATTAAAGGATAAATGGATGATTACGACACCAAATCCACCTTGAGATTGAAAGTGAATTGATTGGGCCGACGATGATGATTGACTGACTTAGGACAAATGACAATCCCAAGCATATGTTGATGATGACGATCAATTTCATAAACTTAGGTCAATTCGGATAATAACCTGAAACAAAGTTCAAGGGATTTGGATGGGCAAATGATAAGGGATGTGTAACTTAGAGATTCTTGAGGATGATGTATCAATACGATTCAGATGATGAACGAATGAGCTTGGCAGAATGTAGATGGACCAAAGCTCAGATTGGGATTAGATTAAAGCTTAGATTAGGATTAGATTGAAGGATATGATGGGATTGGTTCCACTAGTTGGATTTTGATGTAGAGACAAGATGAAGATTAACTCAAAACAAAACTAATTTCAATCTCAGAAACAATGAACTCTTCTTGAAAACACCTTCAATCTTCCAAGCATCAACTCACCCTCAAGGGTCTCAACCCTTCAAATTTGAAAAACAACACCAACCCTCCACCAAGGCCCTAAAAAAGTTTCTAAACATTCCAATGATGACAATTTAGCCATTTAAATGCAATCTTAAATTCAGATTCTTCACAACCTTCAAAAACTCATCTTCTACCACTAGCATTCTTTGTAGTACATGAAAACTGATTTTTTAGTCTTTAGACCAAACCCTTCCAAAAAAAGAAAAAGAAATAAAAGATAGAATCAAGCACCCATTTCAGTTCATATAACATATCAAAGACTCAGATATCACTCTTTTGGATCAAAGGTTTCAAAATCAAGAATTTCACAGTTTTAGGCCTCCAATTAGGCCATTTTTACAAAGAGATCCCTCTTTAATCTTATCACCAGACAAAAAAAAAAAAAAAAAGTCTTTAGAAATGGTAAAAAACCACATATTTACTAGGTCTTAAGACCTCATTTGTTCTTATACACTCTTAAACTTAAATCCTCCAAAAAACATGTAGAAACCAAGGGTTTTAGGGTACCCTTATTAAAAGTTCACACTCCCAGTCACTCCCAGCAAAACCAAATTCTCATACACATCAATTATTGTCCCCGTATGCTCAAAAATCGCTCACTTGGCCTTTGAAATTGTTTCTTTATCATTTCATAGGTTTGAACCACCCTTTTCCAAGAGGAAACACACATTTTCTAGTCCTAGTGCTCCACCCATTCACTAGCAATTCAATCTCACAGCATCTTGAACATGTTAAACATCTAATTTACATGTTATAGGACCCATTCCACAAGATACAGTAAACAAAAAAAGTGGAATGGGTCATTTTATCATTTTTTTGAAGACCCTCAACCCACAAATCTGGAAAAAATAGGTAGCAGCAATAAAAATTGAATAACTTTCACAAAACAAGGAGTTAGACCCTCATATTTGAAGAAAATTAAAGCTACTTCATAGGCCTACAACTTCCAAAAAAAATTCAGAGAATTTGGAGTCCATACATATCCGTACAATGACAAAAGTAAAGAAAAATCAGTAATTTTCTGAAAAACAGTGTTTTTATTGATAGAAAAAAGGCTCACCAATCTCCAACCAACCCCTCCTCCAAGCCATTGAAGGTTATTATAAATTTTTTGGTTTTATTCCAACTTATTCCAACACTTATAACTGATTTTTAATCATTAAGACCTTCTAATCTTCATTAAGTTGCATTTTGTGACAAATTGCATATGACAATATTACATAAACTTTGCAACTTTTTAATTTTGACACCCAAAAAATCCTAAATCACTCTAAAACCTCTAATTCACCCTATTACAACATATTAGACCTCATTCTTTGACATTTACACCAAATTCAAGGATTTTGCTTCAGAAGGCTACAAATTCAAACATTAACAATTTTGTAGCAAGAATGCATTGTTTGCACATTTGACTACCAAGACTAAAAAATAATCAACCTAATACACCTTAAATGGTCTTGATTGACCTTATTTAGCATAAATAAACCTAAAACATATTGATCTAACCCATTGATCACCTATCAACCTTCAAAAAGTGAAATTTTGCAACTAGGAGACTAGGTGCTCCTGCACCAGTTTTGGGAACTAGATCTATTTATTGTGTATTTGCCAAATTTTTGCTATAGAGCATCGAATTTTCCATTCTAGGGTGAATCTTCCCTCACATAGGGGTGAATTTTCCCTTCTAGGGTGAATCTTCCCTCACAGAGGAGAAAATTTTCCCTTCTGTAAGGAAAATTCACCCCACTGCAAGGTAGATTCACCCCACTATAGGGCAAATTTGCCCCACTATAGGGAAAATTCACCCCACTACTTTTATAATTTCTAAGCAGGTAAAAATTATGTTAGAATGAAGAGATGGGTGATTGGGATAGGGTTTTAGATAATTAGATTGAGGAAATAGATGATTGGATTGGGAAAATGAAAGATAGGAGTGGATGAACAAGCACTTAGAACTAGTAAATGATTAATTAGAATGGATGAATGAATCCCAGTTCATGGATATGAATGATTGAAATGAGTAAATGATTGATTAGAAAGGATGAAAAAATCTCAGAATGAGGAGATGGATGCTTGGAATGGATGAAAGATTACTCGAAATGAGTAAACAGAGGATCAAAAGGGATGAAAGACTACTTGGTCAAATGATGTTTGGAATGGTCAAATAGAGGTTTGTTTGGAATGGCTAAATAGAGGTTTCAGAGGTTTAGAATGACAAAATAGAGGTTTGGAATGATTATATAAAGGTTTGGAATGATTAAATGATGGTTTAGAGGCTAAATGAAGTTAAATGGGGCGATGTTGACTGTTCAAGAGGGAAAATTCATCCCACTGCAGCAAACAGGAGGGAAAATTCACCCCACTATAGTAAACAGGAGGGGAAATTTTCCCCAATGTAGTAAATAGGGACTTAGTTTCGATGAAAATGACTATGGAAAGGACAATAAGGCCAATTTGCCAAAAAAATTACTAGTTTCTCACAAGAGAACACTTTGAAATAAGCACAATCCTACGATTAGTTTTAAGGGTATGGCCAATAAATGTCTTAATCTAGGATGCACAAGGTGTCTAGGGAGTCCTCGATATACTCTCGGTACGTGAGGCACAACTGTGAACACCAGCCTGTCACAAGTGTGTATTAGGAACCCCAACGACATACTGAAAGGATCAGACACACTCTTCAAATCTATCTAGGAATCACCTTAGCTTTGATGCTCCAAAAATTATGATGTGATTGGATTGAGGTACAAATTTCACTCTCCCCCCTTTGTATACCTTGCTGGTACGCATAGTTTGGATCATCCCTTGGGGTGATGAAATCCCCAAGCAGGTCCCACTAGAAAGAATACACTAATTGTTTCCAACTACTCCCCAGGATCACACAAAGTGCAAGGGGAAAGTGAAAACGAACTAATGCCTCCTTGGGTGACACAAAAAGATAGAAACAACAAGCAATGAATATTACTTCCCCTAATTAAACTATGTTCTTAGATTAACAAAAACAACAAGGATAAATTTTAAAATTTGAGCAAACGGATAGCCCTGCAAGCAAATGTTAGTTGTTTTATCCTTCGTTCTTCATCAATTACACAAGAATATGCTGCAAAGTGTTAGAAAAAATGCAAATATTCTTGCAAAAAATAATGTTAGGGGGTTAGGATATGAAAACAACAAAAAATGGGAGAAAAAATGAAGCTAAAATGGTCATTTTACCTCTCAAAATGTGTTGTTCTAGGGCATATCCTCCCCTCTACAGTAACTAGGAGGGAGAATTTGCCCCACTGTAGTGAACAGGAGGGCATAATCACACTTCTACAGTGAATATGAGGGTGTAATTGCACTTCTGCAATGAACAAGAGGGCGTAATTTCACTTTTGTAGTGAACCAGATGGTGTAATTGCACTTTTGCAGTGAACAAGAGGGCGTAATTTCCTTTCTGTAGTGAAACAAAGGGCATAATTTCCTTTCTACAGTGAAATAGAGGGCATAATCGCCTTTCTGTACTAAAATAGAGGGCATAATTGCCTTTCTATAGTGAAACAAAAGGCATAATCACCTTTCTGCAGTGACCGAGAGGGAGTAATCATCGTTCTATAGTGACCAAGAGGGCATAATCACCTTTTTGTAGTGAAACAAAGGGCGTAATCACCCTTCTGCAGTGACTAGAGGGCATAGTCGCCCCTCTGTAGTGACCAGGAGGGCGTAGTTTCCCCTCCGTAGTAACCAGGAGGGTGTAGTCACCCCTCTACAGTGACCAGGAGGGTGTAGTCACCCCTTTGCAGTAACCAGAATGGCATAGTCGCCCCTCTACTACCTATTCCTACAAATAATATCAACAAACAAATGTTAAATAGAGGAACCCACTTGTGGGTCCCATGAGGCATGCTAGAAATGTGACATCCTTGAGTTTTACCTATTCTAAACAACTAAAATGCAATGGAAAAACACAAAGAAACACCTCAATATTAGCCTAAGGAATTGTTAATACAAAGAGATAAAATGAAAGAGGATTGCAAATGATTATACCTTCTCTTTGTAGTTGAAACTCCTTGGTTGGCCCTTGATTTTGGATTGCTTTGTATGCTCCTTAGATGGCTATTGATGTAGCTAAATGTAAGATTAACTATATGGTAGGATGCAAATGCAAATGGCTAAAATGAATGGCTAGATGAGAGAAAAATGAGTGCACAAAATGATAGCATAAGGTTTCTCCAATGACTAAGTGTTTTCAAATGCCTTAGAGGAGGGGGTATTTATAGATAAACTTGAATTATCTAGAGAATTCAATGGTTGAGATTTATCCAACAAGGCCAAGATGAAGGGATAAGGTGAGTTGGGGACTCACAAGCCCTCACATTTTGACATGTGGATTGTGAAGTGGCTAAGGGTGAGATGATGTGTAGGTGATGTGGAAGGGAGGTACATGATGTGTAAGGACATGTACCTTGGAAGTACATTGGGAGATGAGAAGATTCCTTGGAGGAATAAATGTGAATTAAAAATTTGCATGCTTGGGAGAATCTAGTGGATAAGAGAGGGTCTCCAAAAAGTTGGGAGTTTGTCACATGTAACTTGATGTGACAAGTCAAAAATTATAGAAGATGCATGGGAAAAGAGGATTATAGGAGGAGTAAAAGATGAATGAATAAAAATTTCTTGGGGGATGGGGAGAGTTGACCAAGGTACAGATTAGGTTTAACTAATCAATAATTAGAGGATAATTAGGGGTTAATGAGGATTAGAAGCCACCCTGAAAATTTTGGAGGATGTGACACATCCTAATCAAGGATTAGGCATGTGCACATCCTTAATGAATAGACTAGGAAATGGATTAGGATTAGATGAAAATGACATGTGAGGAATTAAATAAATATAATATTTATTTAATTCATTTGATGAAAAGGGGATTAAGCAGGGTAAGGTATTTAATTTTTAATTAAATACATTAGGGATTTGGTAGAATTAAGGATATTAATTAAATAATAACAATATTACTTAATTAACTCGGATAAGAGGATGTTTTGATGAAAAGTGATAAATTTGGATAAATTAAGTGTCCAAATTTGGATGTCTATAGTACCCTTTGCTACACTTTTTCCCAACACTCAAGATATTATTCCTTAAACCTTTAACATAGTAAACATCTTTAGTATTATGCTTTCCATAAAAAATAATTGAACCTATTCCACAAATCTTAGCACCTGAATCATCTCCAAATTTAACATTTCCTCCATCATATTTTTCAATTTTAATAGGCTTACTCTTGTCTCTGGTCATATTATTTGAGAAATCACTATCAATAAACCAATAGTTCTCATCCTATCTAACATGTAAATAAGATACCAAAGTACCTCCAATCTTATCCTTTTTCTCTAGAGCACTTTCCTTCACACAACTTTCAGAGTTAGTAGAAAAAAAATCATCTTTTAAAGCAAGAACAAATATTCATTATCATCATCTCCATAATTAGATTAATAAAAAATACCAACATCTTCTCTATCATAATAGCTTTTCATGATCATCTTTTCTTTATTTTCCTTGTTCTTATTGTTCACAACTCTATTTGGACATCTTGAAGCAGAGTGACCTATTTTTCCACAACTGAAACATTTGAAAGGTAATATACCTTTGTACTTACTTGCTCCCTTTTCCATCCCTCTTACAAAGCTTCTACACCATCAAGACCATCTCCATCTAAATCTTCAAAAAAAAAAAAATTCCAAACTTGAAAGCAGTCTCCACTTTTGCACCTTTATTTAGACCAATCTTTCTCATTTCAAATGTAGTTAGTGTGCCATACAACTGATTTCTAGTGCAAGTATTAAAATTTGCAACTTCCTCAATATTAGAATCCTTTTCACTATAAGAATCAAGAAGAGTTCTAAGAATTTTCTTTACCACTTTAGGTTCTTTGTATTTTTCACCAAGACCCCTCATTGCACTAACAAGTTCATCAACCCTTTTTATATAACTTGTAATTATTTCATCTCTAGACATTTGCAAGTTCTCAAATTGTGTCTTTAGATTTTGCGTCTTAGCTTTTTAAACCTTACCATCTCCTTCATAAATACTTTCTATCTTATCCCAAACTTCTTTAGCAACATTCAAATCCATTACTTTCACTAATTCAATGTTTGCAAGACTACTCAAAAGAACAAACCTTGCTTTACCATTTGTTTCATAGGCCTTGATCTCGTCACTTGTTCTTGGTCCATTTGTAGGTATAGTGTATGTAGTCTTCACTACCTATGCAACATCAAATCCAAGGTAAACCAAATAGCCTCCCATCTTAACCTTCTAGAATGCAAAGTTTGTGCCATCAAACATAGGGATCTCCTTCTTGTTCGCCATCTTAGATCCACCTCAAATGGTCAATATTTTCTCCAAGGAACCTTTCTTTGATACCAATTATTGAATGAACAAGACAAACTGAGAGGGGGTGTTGAATTAGTTGTATCCAATTAAAACATCAAAACCCTCAACAATAATTAGATCCACATGCATTCATTAAACCCTTAATCTGTTATAATGTTTAAACATGAAATGTAGACAACTGAATGGAAACAACAACACCATAGAAACGAGAACACCAAATTTATGTGGAAAACCCTAGGAGGTAAAAACCATGATGAGGATTAGCTCACAATATAAGTAATTGTAAAACTAGTACAAAGGCTCACTACCAGAATAGGACACATTTTCCAAAAGGCCTCACAACCCAGGCTCACTTCTGAAATAGAAAGAAGAAAGAAGATATAATGTTACACAAAGAACATGATCTCAATGCAATAGAGAATCTAGCACAATATCTCCAATGATAGTCGTAGCTCTCAAGAGATCAATATACCTTCAAATCATTGCATTCAAAAATATTTCATTATAGCTCACACTGCATTTCGTATATCTACACTTAATTTCACATCACAACACTCAACTCTATTCTGCACTTCATCTCACATAGACTTACCTTGCATTTATACCATCCACAACTTGAAAATCATCTTCAAGTCAGCTACACACACCTTACACTTTACAAATTAAAAATAGGTCAACACTAAGCATTCCCATGGTGGATAGGAATGAAAGTGAACCAATACAAAACTTAATTGGAACCCAAATCAACACTCACATGCCATGCTACACTTTCATCAATACTTAAAAATATTTGAATGTAGTGTAAACACTAGGTCAGTCGTTACCTATGCAAACACCATTAAAGTTTGAAGTACATACTTCCTCAAATTCAAGGATGAAATGAGAACCACACGCCACACTTTTAGACAATCTAGAATAATCCAAAAACCACCTGAGATCCAAAAAATTCTTTGCACCAACTCACACCTTTCAGAATGTACAATCCCAGTACACTCAAATTGCTCTTCCAAACACTGCAACTATAAAAACCATCTTCTAGAGCATAACACCTCAAATCCTCTTGACAAAAACAAGAGAATAACACCATCAACGTACCTTCAAAATCACAAGACTTGAAGCACAACTACAGAGAAACACAAAGCAAAAACATTTCTCACAAACACCTCTTTAGGCAACACTGCATATCCAATTGACACACTGGTGAACATAAATTCTTCTACACATTGATCTAGAAGCCCAAATTTTGGATATAAAAAAATTTGAACACCTCTAACCAACATATCTAGACCACAAAAGAATATCTTCATCCCAAAAGCAATCTAGAGCAAAACTAGAACACCTTTGCAATACCCTGTTTCCTCTTTTTTATCAAATTTCTCAAAATCCTCAACATCTTTATCACTACCACAACCATAACCAAAAGCTTATCAAAGCAACACCATAGGTTAACACCAGTAACTTAACTTATGACAACATAATGTAAATAATAAAAGAAACAATATCTCTCAACCAAGTACACAATTGACATCAATGAAAACACAAGCTTGTTGACATCAATGAAAACACCTTCATACTTGCAACAAAGGATGTGGACCACTGGGAGTTGCTAAGAGGCATGGCTCAAAATTTTGATAATTGGCCCAATCCAGGAAAAGAGGTTGTAGAAATGAAAAATGCTATCAGATTCCCCTAGGGAGTGTGTGAGCTTGAGAAAGCCAAAATCCATTGCAATCAAGACAAGATCCTCTTCATTTTTTAATAGATTATTGAATACAACAAGGAAATGGTGAAATACATAGTACTCACTAAATAGGTGTTTCAACAAGACCTTAAAAGACGCCACACTTAACATGTTAGGGAGGAACATTTGGAAGCCCCCTATCGGCTCTAGGAAAAGGAAAAACTATTGAGATAGCTCTACCTAATTCCAAGAACAACATTGACAAGAAGAATCCGAAAGCCTTATCTTTTAAAGAAAAAAGTCAAGTTCTTACCAAGGAGTGGTAGGCCATAAAAGGCCTCCATCTTCTTGGAGAACAATAATTGGCCCTATTTGGTTGCTAGTCCTTGGCTAGTCCTATTTCCTTTTATGTTGTTGCTAGTTTTTAGTTTTTTTTCTACTTTTCTTTAGCTTTCCTTCCATCTCACCTCTTTTGAGACCCCTCTAATCTTCCTTAATGGCTTTTTTGTAATGGGTTCAGGCCCTTCCAAATTTATCTTAATCAAAACATTCAAGAATAATGTTCAATAATGAAATCAACTCAATAAGAAGTTCACCAATTTAATTGTTGTACCAAAACATGGAAACCTTCTTCGGTGCAACACCATAGTTTCACTTAGCAATTTACCATGTTCATTCCATTACTCACTAACATCATCATTTTTGGGGCCACCCAATTCCTTCTTGAGAGGCTTTGTGATCATTATATAGTTTTTATCCACAATGTAATTTGTGCCTACTAATTTGCAAGTTTGTTGAATCTAAGATTAACTTGTGTTGTGGTAACTGGAACACTTTCACCAACATCCTCTTGTATTGGATGAGGCTTTTTCCTAGTGGAATTTTTTCTTCACCATTGTTGTCAGGTATAAATACTTTTAGAAATTTAAATGGTTGGATACAAACATTGTAATACAGTAACCTTGAAAAAAATTATTGTCACCCAAATACTATTCTCACTTATATAGACATAACTACCAACAATTTTATATAATGATCATATTCAAATTCAAACTTGAACTATTATCTTATTAATGGGTATGTGTAGGATCATGATGGGCCAAAAAGTGGCGATATGTAAGTGATATGATGGCCCATGTGGCTGATGACCTTTTGTTTACCCAAAATTGATGAAATGAATAGGGTTTTTAAAGGAGATTCTCATCTTTCCACTAATATAAATTATTCTTTATGGGTAAGTGCACCAAGATGGTTCCCAAAACAGGGGCTTAAGTGGCCACTTTTTTTTTGAAATAAAGAAATACTGACCTTGGACGTGAAATTGAGGATAGCTACACTCAAAATTTTTAGATGGAACAAAAACAAGGACCGTAGTGCTCCAAGTCTACTTTCTAAACTACTAATTTATTTTGAAAATGGTTGAGATTAAGGGGTTCAAAAGAGGGACACACACAAATTGCTATTGTTTCTATGAGAAAAACATAACATATCAACTCTTGTGTGACCCAAGCACGGTGGACTTTTTTGTAGTATTTTTAAAATCGCTCTGGTCAAAGATTAGATAACAGTATGTAGTAAGGACTGGATATTTTCTAATAATTTTTTAATGAATATTTGATTTTTTATTAATTTTCTAAGTGGGCACTTACTAAAAAGCAGAATTTTGGCCGTGCTCCACCTAAATTTTTTTGAAACTAATAGATTTTTTAATTTATTTTTTTTTAAATTGTAGAATGGAGTCTAGTTTCTAAAAATATAATTTATTTCAAATTTTGATGAACGGTTAATTTATAACGAAAAAAATACCAAACACTACTTTTTGAAGAAAAACGGACATACAAACAAAAGAAATTATGGATGAAAGGCTTAACATTGTTAGAAAGTGAAAAAAATTACATCGGTGGAAAGATAATAAAGAACCTAACATTACCCATGTGTTCGATTTTCTTGATATTGAACCAGATGCAATCTTGATGGTGAGCACGAACCCGATTATGTGAAATTTTTTTGAATTTGGAAAAAACACGTCTCTAGTCTTTGGGAATGCCCTCCAAGCCTTTGGGTTGGTATTCCAGGCAGTACTAACCAATTTTACAAAAGTATAACATGAATGCGTTCTCGCGTACAGACATTACTTGTCATATTTATTGGTTGTACAAAAAGTTACGACCATTTGGTGCACTGCACCACTGAATTTAATAAATAATTGTTCTTTGTTTCTATTTGAATTAGACAAGTCTGGTGATATGAGCTAATTGAAAAAACATCTATATTTTTCAAATGGTATCAAATTTTGCGATCAAAACATATGTCACGATCTATGCTTTGCGCCATAGGATTAAAAAAAAAGAGTTAGTTCCATGAAGTTTTTGACCAAAGTTAAGGTGAGTCGGACCTTACTAGTTTTATATTTTTAAAAGTTGTAATAAAAAATCATAATTAATAATTTACTTGAAAAAATTAAAAAATATGGTACATGGGACATGAGTTCTCTACTTATATAAAATATTATAAAAACATTATCATTTTATTGTGGTTAGGGTGGTGGAACCTGCTTCTTACTTTTCCCTAAAATTTAAGTACTCACGCAAATTGAAATTTCAATTTTCAAATAGATTTTTTTAAAATAAACCTAGTAGTTAGAAATTTCAAATTTCTCAATTTGCTACAGATTCTATTCTTACATATTTTTGAAATAATATAGATAAATTATTCAAATTTTTACATCAAGTAAGCTAACTCTGATTTTTCTAAATTTTTTGCCACTTAAGGGCCTATTTTTTCCATGATGATCCTGCACATACCCTAATATCGGTAAATTCTAGGTAAATTTTGGTAGAGTTCATTGTGAATACCATGTTGGTAAACATAAAGTAAATATTACCTAGCTATATATACTTAGTCAAGTAAAGGGGTATTAAATACATCCTTAATAAATATTCCTCAATCATAGTACCAAGTATTTTGGAAAATCATTCCTCCTTGTAACTTTCTATTTGCGTTAATTGAAATGAAATCCCATGTCATCTCAATTCAAGGATTGTATATATCACCACTACTTATGTGCATGTGAATCATTAAAATAAGTCCAGTCAATCAAATCACCTTAATGCAAATGAGATTGACTATACTCAAACATCAATCACATGTCCTTTTTCCTCAAGGGGTGGCCTTTCCAATGGTGGCACATGATAATTCATGCTCCTCATTTCTTATGTGCAATAAAAATTTATTCCTTCTTAGTGGAAAAAAAATGATTACATAGGTGCCTTAACAATCTATTTTTCTCACCAAATAAATTCTTCATATAATCTCTTATTAGGATTCACCAAATATAGCACAAATAACATTAGTCTAATCATTTGGTATCTAGCATGCTTACAAATGGTGATTTGTGTGTTCAATTTCTTTAATTCTATGCATATATTCAACATTTTTCTCCATCTTTGTTATCTTAGTTTGGCATAAGATACTTGATGAGATCCCTAGATATATAAGGATGTATTAATTCTTATAAACAAATTAAACCCGTACCTTATAAAATAACACATTATAGAATGTCACACATTTGAATCATCATAATTATTGTGTAATTTTTTAAAGAAGTGGATCACCACAAGGTGCATGAAGTGGAACACATGTGAGCTTAGATTTGATAGGTATTTTCAATATGTGTGAATTTCTTTCAATATCAAAAGTGTTCAAATTTACACTAGAATAATACAAATTTCATGATAAAAGTATATTGCATTGATACAAATGCACAAAAAATTAACAATATCCATCTAACAACCTCACAAGTTCATGTCAAACAAGAAGCAAGGACTAGATCTAGATCTAGGCTAACCTAAGAAAGAAAAAATGAAATGAAATAACTATTAAATCCCTAAGTACCATGGTCAGAATGACCTTAATTGTGGAGAGCTTAATATATCCATAGTTTCATATATCCATGCTTTTGAAAGTAAGGACATAAGGTAACAAACATGAAACAATTATTCAAAAATTTAAGAAATTTCTATGTAATATATCCATACTTTCAAAAGTGTTCAATGTAATTTATGTTGCACTATTTTGTCATTAGTGTTGTCAATGATGTCAACCTCTAGTGTGTTTTTGTTGAAAATTTATTTGTTGTGAAGCAGGTGTTCCAAATGTAACAAGTCATTTCGTTTCCAAGTTCTTTTGAGAAAATTTGAATAAAGAGTGTACATGGTGACAAAGGTGTGTTTTGTATCGTGTTCCATATTTCTTTAGTCTTGAAGATATGGGTGCTAGCATAATAGTGGTTTACAATTTCTGGGAGATCCTGACTTTTGCTAAAATCACATAATTTTAGAAAATATAATGATTTAAGCCTTGAAATGTTACATTTAAAGGATTTCAATTGAATATGGTTTTATCAAACCACCTTAGACCAAGCCCCCTTGGATAGAACCCCGCTAGTTTTAAACCATACCTATAACAGAGTCTCCTTTACACCTATCAAAATATTGATAAAAAACCACTTTTGATTTACCTTTTGGGGGATCAAATGAATTCATTTAATTTTTTTTTTTTTAAGTTTGTATTCCTTATTATAATATTCCAAAAAAGTATAATTTTAATAAAATTTAATTTGATTATTATTTCTTTTTTTTATTTCTTGTGAATATAGGTTTTTCACAAAAAATCAAGCTCTTTTTTTTGCACGTGGAAAAATAGAAAATTATCAAATTTTTTCTTTGAAAAATATGATTGCACCAGATATTGAAGTCCTTGATCCAAAAAAAAAAGAAAAAATGAATTTTGATACATACCAAAAAAGCTACATGTTATGCGGTCGTGCTGTGTCTGAATTGTAATTGGTTTGACTTTGAAACTTGATTAAAGAAAAAATATTCAATAAAAAAATATCTAAGCAAGTGGAAGCACTAGATATCAGAGTTAAAAATATAAATTCAAAATAATTATAATTTTATCCTTCATGGAAAAAAATTTATGTGTTATACAGTGAACACCACTTTTTTAAAATGTTGTTTTCTAAAAGAAAAAAAACTAGTTTTCGAGGGAGATGGAAAAAGAAGTACAATTTGATTCCAAAAATTTTGAAAAAAAATATTTAGAATCTTCAGACAAAATGTCATGAAACTCTAGTTTTCATCATCTTCAAATTCCTCACGGTTTAGCTGCTATAGGTACTCGAAAGTGAATATTTAGTTAAAAAAAATATTTTAGTGTCCAGTTTGGCCAAAAATTGTAAACCACTATTGTGGGATCACCCATATGCTTTGTGGTTTATATGTGATTTTCAGAGGTGCTATATCCATAGTTTCAAGTTCTAGATCATGCAACAATGGAAGTTGTGTTTGACAATGTTTGGCTTGTGAAGAAGGTTGTCTAGGAGAAATGGAATTGTTCCATATTTCTTCACGTTGAAGTTTCTTGTCTTGCAAATTTGGGAATATGCTAATGATTCTTGTATCTGTCTCCCCTTGGATGGTTTGGTATTTACTTGTTCTACAAGCTTAGTTCATGACTTGTAGCCAGGTGGCATTGTAGCTAGTTGCACAAGATGTATTCTCAGTTTTAGGTGGTTGCTACATGGTTCGTAGGGTGTTACCAGACCTAGTGAATTGTGAGTGTGATTATTTGATAGTATTAATCCAAGATTAGCTAACCTAGCATGCGAAAGCTATTTGTGGAGGTGCTTCATTATTTTTGGAAGTGTGGTGTTGAGTGTTAGTGTAGATTTGGGTCTTGGTTAATCCTTGGTGTGGTCCTCCCTCACTTCTTCCCACTGTGAAAGTGTTTGGTGTTGACCTATTTGGTGGTTACACATTTGAGGTGCATACATTTCATTGTGGTTGACCTAAAGAAGGTTTTCAATGTCACATAGGATATATAATCAAGGTTATTTATTTGAGAAGAGCATGGTATTTTGAGTAATGTGAAAATATTTGGATGTGATCAATTTTTGAGTTCTGAGTGAGATCATAAATAC
This sequence comes from Sequoia sempervirens, assembly GCA_007258455.2. Lineage (NCBI taxonomy): Eukaryota > Viridiplantae > Streptophyta > Pinopsida > Cupressales > Cupressaceae > Sequoia > Sequoia sempervirens. The sequence continues at coordinate 105,989 of VDFB02010295.1, forward strand.
CTATGACTACTAGAAGTAGTGATCAGAAGGTGTCTACATTTTAGTATTCTTGAAGTTGCTAAAGGTAGTGAGTCAAAGGTCACAGATGGTGTAGAGTTTTTGTGATAGATTCTCTTATTGCTTTGAGGTATTGAACCTCCTTGTGAGTCCATTGGGTAGTGATCCCTTCTGGTAGTGAGCCTATTATATTTAGTTTTATTCATATATATGTGAGTTAATCCTCATTTTGGTTTTTCCTTGATTAGGGCTTTCCACATAAAATCTAGTGTTCTATTGTGTATGGTTGTGAATGTTTTTATATGTTTCATGTGTTTACATTCATTTTGATGCTTAATAAGGGTTTAAGGGTTAGTGAGGGTTTGAAGGTTTTAATGTACAATCGATTCACCCCCTATCAATTGTCTTGTGTGTCTGACAATTGGTATCAGAGCATAGGTTCCTTGGAAAAAGTTTAATTTCTTGAGGTAGATCAAGATGGCACATAGGAATGGTGTCAAGGTCCATATGTTTGATGGAATAAATTATGATTTCTAGACAGACAAAATGGAAGCCTTTCTTGTCTCAATAGGGTTTGGTGTCTGAAAATCAATTGAAGATGGATATACTATACTTGCTATTGCTTTGAAAAGTGAAGATGATATCAAGGATTATGAGAATAATGGAAAAAAAATGAATGCTATCCCGAGTGGGATTTTTGATTCAAAACTTGTGAAGGTGACAAGCTACAAAACTATGAAAGAGATATGGACAAAGTCATAGAGCATTTACAAAGGATATGCTAAGGTCAATCAAGAAAATATGTAGAAATTAAAAGCAAAATTTGAAACAATAAGGATGTTAGAAAATTAAGATATTGCAAGCTACATGCTCAAGGTGGATGAAATTGTCAATGACATCAACGATATTGGTGGAAAACTGGAGGAAAGTGAAATTGTGAAAAAGGTATTAAGAACTCTTCCTAAATATTATAGTGCTAAAGTTTATTCTATTGAGAAAGCTCATAATTTGATCAACATACTAGAGATCAAATGTTTGGTGCTTTAAATACTTTTGGATTAAGAGAATTTGAAAAATATTCTACAAAGAAAGAAACTACTTTTAAACTTAGCAAGAAAGAGAAGAATGTTGAATATGATCTAGATGATCTTAATGAGGTGGAATCAAATTTTGTAAGAAGACTAAAAAAGGGCATTGGAAAATATAGAGGTAAGTTACCCTTCAAAATTTTCAATTGTGGAAAGATAAGTCATTATGCTTCAAAATTTCCAATCAAAGTTTCAAATGACAACATAAAGATCACAAAGGTAAATATTTCAAGAAGAGTTATTATGTTAAAGAAGATAGTGGGCTATTTGATGATGAGGAATCAGACTATCCAAATGATAGAAGTGATGAATTCTTGTTAATGGCTTTAACTGTTGAAACTAATTCTACCAATCCTAAAAGATTTGTGAAGGATATTGCTCCAGAAATAGGTCATAATATTGAAGGAACTATGTTAACTGTCTTTCATGTAAGAGAGTAGAGAAACTACTGGATAATTGATAGTGGATTCTCAAATCATATGATAGGTGATAAGAGTAATTTTTTTAAACGTTTGAAGTATGATGGTGGTTTTTTTAAGTTTGGTGATGATCTACATCTACTAAGATCTATGAAAAAGGTTCAATTTTTTTTATGGCAAGAATAAGATATATGATGTTCTTAATGTCAAGAATCTTTGACATAATCTTCTTAGTGTAGGAAAAATGTGTAGCAAAGGATGCAATTTGGTGTTTCAAGATGATGGTTGCGAAATCAGAAAAGGAAGCTCCAAAAATCTGGTTGTAGTAGGAGCAAGGATAGAAGGAAATTTTTATCTGCTCAAAGGTGGTGGTTTTAAGTGCTTTATGTCACAAATCAAGGAAAGTTGGCTATGGAATAGAGGAATGGGTCACATCAATTATGATAGCCTAGTGAGGATCAACTCTACTCAAGCTGTGAGAGATCTGCCAAGAATCACAGAGCCTATCAATTTATAATTTGCAAAGAATATTAGTTTGGAAAATAGACAAAGAAAAGGTTAAAAACTAAGGAATATTCTACTGCAATATCTTTGGAGTTTGTGTATATAGACCTATGTGGACCTACCAGAACAAGAAGCTCTCAAAGTGATAGGTATTTTATGTTGTTAATAGATGTTTACTCTAGAATGACTTGGGTGACCCTTCTCAAAGATAAATTAGAAGCTCTAGATAAGTTTAAAGCATTTAATTCTATGGTTGAGAATGAAATGGATTTGAAAATCAAGTGTTTGAGCTCTGACAGAGGTGGTAAGTTCACTTCCAATGAGTTTAACAGTTATTGTGAAGAACATGGGATAAAGAGACATTTATCAACTCCCAAGACTCTGTAGTAGAATGGAGTAGTGGAGATGAAGAATATAATAGTTCAAGAGGTAGTAAGAACCACGATGAAGGAAGAAAATATACCATATGTCTATTGTAGAGAATCTATTCATACCACCGTGTACATTCTCAATAGAAGACAAGCACGAGTAAATAGTTCAAAAACCTCTTAGGAGATTTGGTATGGAAAAATTCCTATTGTGAAATATTTTAGAGTGCTTGGAAGTAAATGTTACATCAGGAGAGATGATGAAAACTTAGGAAAGTTTGATGCATGTTCAAATGAATGAATCTTCCTTGGGTACTCTACAAAGAGCAAGGTATATAGGTGCTACAACAAAAGGCTAAAGAAGATTGTTGAAAGTGCAATTGTCAAAGTGGATGAAGAATCACATTAGAGCTCAGTGTTGATAAAAGGATATGAATCAGATGAACCCCCTTGCAGTGAAGAAGAAAAAGAAGAGAAAGAGAAAGATATGATATTGGAAGAGGAAGAAGCTCCAGAAAAGAATCCTAAGACTCCTAAGTATGTGTAGAGAAATTATTTTGAAGATAAAATCATTGGAGATAAGAACAAATGTGTGCTGACAAGAAGGAAAGATACTATGGCAGAGGAACAAGTAAAATTTTGTTTACTTTTTGAGGTAGAACCTCAAATTGTTATTGAGGCATGCAAGGATGAAAATAAATCAAAGCTATGGAAGAAGAGTTGAGGTAGATTGAGAAGAATCAAAATTGGGAATTGGTTTCAAGGCCAACAAACAAAAATGTGATAGGAACTAAATGGGTTTTCAGTAACAAGTTGAATGATAATGGAGAAGTTATTAAGAACACAACTAGGCTTGTGGGTAAAGGCTACTCACATGTGGAAGGAATGGATTTTAAAGAGAATTTTTCCCCAGTAGCATGAATTGAAGATATTAGTATATTTTTGGCTTTTGCAACACATAATGACTTCAAGGTATATCAGATGGATGTTAAGTCTACATTTTTGAATGGTGAGTTAGAAGAAGAGGTATACATTGAACAACCAAAAAGTTTTTCAGTTATTAGAAGATCTTGATGTGGTCTATAAATTAAAGAAGGCATTGTATAGAATCAAGCAAGCTCCTATATCTTGGTATGCATGATTGGAAAAGTACTTATTACAATAGGGATTCAAAAAGGGTATTGCGGATAGAAATTTTTACTTCAAAGTTGAGAGAGATCAAATATTGATTGTGGTTGGGTATGTTGATGACATAATCTTTGGAGGAAATGAAGCAGTGTGTAGGAGATTTGCAAAAGAGATGAAAAGATAGTTTTAAATTTCAATGCTTGGGGAGATGAATTTCTTCATTGGGATAAAAATTAGTCAATAAAAAAAGGAATATTCATTTCACAATCAAAATATGTCAAGGAAATGTTAAAGAAGTTTGGAATGGAGGACTCTAAAATAGTATGTACCCATATGGTTACTAGTTGTAAGTTGAGAAAAAATAATGAATCACCTAAGAAAAATTAGATGTAGTATAGATCCATGATTGGTGGATTGCTATATCTAACTACTACTAGACTGGATATCATTCATGTAGTATATGGGTATGTGCAGGATCATGATCGGCCAAAAAGTGGCAATATGATGGGTATTTAGCTGATGAATTTTTTTACCCAAAATTGATGATACAAAAAGGGTTTTTAAAGGAGATTCTCAGATTTCCACCAATATAATCTATACTTTACTTTGAATTTAATAAGTAATTGTTATTCATTTCCTATTTGAATTACGACTAAAGTCCTAATTGATAAGCTGATTGAATAAAATCTATAGCTTTTAAACAATATCACATTTTTTGAATCCAAAACATGTGTCACATTCTATGTTTCACATAATATAGGATTAAAAAAATAAAAATTGAATTTCATGAAGTTTTGACCAAGTTAAGGTGGTCAGACATACGAGTATTTTTTTATTTTTTAAAATTTGTAATAAAAAATTCATAATTAATTATTTACATGGAAAAAAATTACAAAAAAATATGCACCACATCGGGGCATGAGTCCTCTACTTATATCTAAAATATTATTAAAAAAATTTATTATTTTATTGTGGTTAGGGTGGTCAGAAAGACACCTACTTCTTATTTTTCCCTGAATTTAAGTACTACTGCATTGAAATTTCAAATTTTCACCAAATAGATTTTTTTAAACAAACATAGTAGTTTAAAAACTACATTCAATTTGATATAGATTCTATTCTTACATATTTTTGAAATAATATACATAACTTATTCAAATTTTTATGTCAAATTGCCTAACTCTAAGTTTTTTGAATTTTTTGCCACTTAAGGGCCTATTTTTTCCATGATGATCCTGCACATACCCATATCTTATGTAAATATTTCAAGAAGATCCTAGAGAATCACATATGACAATTGTAAAAAGGATATTCAAATATTTGAAGAGCACTTTGGAATATGGTCTATAGTATTCTAAGATATTGATTTCTCTTTGAGTGCTTATATAGATGCAAATTGGATAGGTTGTACAGATGATGAAAGAATTACAATTTGATGCAAGAACAAAAAACTACAATTTGATGCAAGAACAAAAACCTACTCATAAAATCACAATGCGACATAGTCTCTATTGCAAATAAGGGTATGTGCAAGATCATCATGGGAAAAAAAGGCCCTTAAGAAGCAAAAAAATTAGAAAAATTAGAGTTAGGAAACTTGACGTAAAAATTTGAATAAGTTATCTATATTATTTTAAAAATATGTAAGAATAGAATTTTTAGCAAATTGAATGTAGTTTCTAAACTACTAGGTTTTTTAAAAAAAAAAAATCTATTTGGTGAAAATTTGAAATTTCAATGTAATGGTACTTAAATTTCAAGGGAAAAAATAAGAAGTAGGTGTTTGTCTGACCACCCTAACCACAATAAAATGATAATATTTTTTATAATGTTTTAGATATAGATATGACTCATGCCTTGATGTGATGCAAAAAATTTTGTAATTTGTTTCCAAGTAAATAATTAATTATGAATTTTTTATTACAACTTTTTAAAAAGTATAAAAAAATGTATGTCTGACCACCTTAACTTGGTCAAAACTTCATGAAATTAATTTTTCTTTGTTTAATCCTATAGTATCAGAAGCATAGAATGTGATGCATGTTTTGGATTCAAAAATGTGATATTGTTTGAAAGCTATAGATGTTTTCAATTAGCCTATCAATCAAGACTTTAGTCATAATTTGAATAGAAAATGAATAATAATTACTTATTAAATTCAAATTAAAGCATAATTTATATTAGTGGAAAGCGAGAATCTTGTTTAAAAACCCTTTTCGTTTCATCAATTTTGGGGAAAAAAAGTCGTCAGCCACATACCCATCATATTGCTACTTGTTGGCCCATCATGATCCTGCACATACCCATAAGAATAACTCATAAAACCCAAAGAAATGGAAACACATTAAATTTTTATTGCATTCAATCAAATTGAAACAATTACATTTTTTTTTAAAGAAAAAGGTTTCAAATCTGCTCCACATGCTTTCCTGTAGCTTCCTTTCACTGCCCCAAAACTTCTCATTTCATTTCTCCAAAATTTTTGCACCTTTTCTCTCAACTCCACATTTCCATCTCCTTATTTTCTTTGCACAAATTTTCTAAAAACACATCATATTATTTGCATCACTGCTCCCTAATTATCATGAATCTTTTAAAACTCCAACATGGGCTTTGTGCTATGTTCTTAACTTTCTAGATCATTTTTAAATTCTATATTTCGTATGTGTATGAGAAAGTTATGATCATTTTACTGAGACTGGGTCTCACAGACACAACCCCAAAACCATCTTCCTCTCCCCTACATTCAAACTTCCATAATGCTCTCTTATTCTTTCTTGAATATGGGTTTTCTCTTTTGGGTTTGAGAATTCAATGGTATTCAAAAAACATCTTCCCACTTTACACCCACTTTCTCCATTCCATTAATGCCCATCATTCCAATATTCCAGCAAGATGTAATTTCAAATTCTCTAAATGCAGTTATAATATTACAATAAATGTCCACAAAGCTTGGACATGGAAGCTTTTCATTTTTTGAAAAATTAACACTTTTCAAACATTTTTTTAAACAATTACAAAGTGAATCAATTAATTAATTGATTCTTCACAATACCTACATCAAGCCTTACTATGTTGGAGGAGTTGAGCAATAAAATAATAGTGCTTGCAACCAAAAATCAAAACAAACACACAAGCATAAAATTTTAAAATATTTCTGGTTGTGTAGGATTGCTAGGTACCCCTAGATTCTCTTGCATCAAACACCCAGGGTTGAAAGTTTGTGAGCATACACTCAAAAAAGTGGATTTGAATGGTAGAAATATTCTTTTACATTGCAAGAAATATACTATGCGAACTCCATTGCTGTCCAAAGTGCACATAAAGTCTTTTCTTCTTTCTCTTCTTCCAACATCTTCCTAAAACTAGCTTCGCTCTCTTCCAATAAATTTTCTTACCATTCTTCTCCTCTTCCATGGGTCTTGACCCACCAAAATCAGAACACCTCCACCAAATTCCATCATCATACAAATCAACACCAGCAACCTACACTCACAAGTCTACCCCTAAAGCTTCTACATATAAATTTGCAACCCCTGAATGCCAACCTATTATTGCAAATTCCTTCTTGATATCCACTAACTTCTCACTTCTCTCCAAAACATCCAAATCAATTCTTCATCACAAAATGTAGAAAAATAAAAAAATTACCTAGTCATCAATTTGATGCTCCATGTCTACCCACATGTCCTCATTATTCTCTTTCTTTGCTACTGTAACTTCTATCCCATCATCATTTGCTACAATTTCTTTCACTGAGTCTACACTTCCATTATTCTCAAGTTTCTTATTCGATATGAACATCTTCTATTTCTTCATGATCTCCTCTACAAGCAATGAATCTTATTCATTAGTTTCTTTGTCAAACATAGGAAATCCACAAATCTTTATATTATCATCCTTCTATCTTGGTATGCAACACTCATTTTCTCTTATTTTCTTCTCATTTCCATCTTTCTTCTTCTCACTTTTCTTCATCAATATCCTCTCATCTTTACCAATATTCTTCTTCAATTTATCTATGCCCATCTTGATGTTTCTCACTTCCTCACAAACCATTTGTTCCATCTTCTCAAACTTCTCATTTTCTACCTTCTCCCAATATTGTTTCTAGAACAATATTCTTGCAGGTCTTCTCACAACCCATCCCATCTTGTCTACTACAATCTTAGCTTAAAACTCACATGCTTCCACAACTTGTCCCTCTTGGCTCTCAATTTCTCAGGACTACTTGCACGCCTACAACAATTATCTCAAGCTTCTCAGAAAACTCTACTATGCTTCCTCTATCCACCCACCGGTCTTGGCATAAGCTACTTCACATTTGGAAATTTTCTTATGCACTCAAGATCACTGGCTTAGATACCATTTGATGCAAGCACAAACAACTACTCATAAACTCACAATGCAACGTAGTCTCTATTGCAAATAAGGAATACTCATAAAACAAAAAGAAATGGAAACGCATTCAAGTTTTTATTGCATTCAATCAAATTGAAACAATTACATAATTTTTTTTTAAAGAAAAAAGTTTCAAATCTGCTCCACATGCTCTTCTTGTAGCTTCCCTTTGCTGCCCCAAAACTTCTCATTTCAGTTCTCCAAAATTTATGTACCTTTTCTCTTCAAATCCACATTGCCTTCTCCTTTTATTTGCACAAAACTTCTAAAAACCTGTCATATTTTGTCCATCACTACTCCTTGATTATCATGAATATTTTAAAATTCCAACATGGGTTTTGTGTACCTTGTTCTCAGCTTTTTGGATCATTTTGAAGTTCTTTTTTTTTTTTTTAATGTATGAGAAAGTTATGGCCATTTTATTGAGATTGGGTCTTGTAGGAATGACCCCAAAACCATCTTCCTCTCCCTTGCAATAAAAATTCCATAATGCTCCCTTATTCCTTCTTGAATGTGGGTTTTCTCTCTTTGGCTTGAGGTTTTCTTATCAAAGAGAGGTGTTGTTTCAATTTTGGTCTTATATTTTTTCCTCGAGCAGTTGTGGTTCAAGACAGTCAATTGTGGTTTATAGAATTGGCAGTTGCAGCTCAAATTTATTAATTGTGGTTTACAATAGTTTCAATTGTAGTTTAGTATAATTGTCAATTGTGATTTATAGTTGCGATGATGTTGGTTGTGGTGGTTTTAGATTATTTCAAGTGTTATATGTATAAGCAATGGTATTATAACTCAGTTTCTATGATACATTAGTTTGACATGGGTGGAGGGTGTAGTGAGGTTTATTGGAAGGATGAATCAGATTCGAACATGGGTAAAGTGTGTTGTGAGGTTTATTGGAAGGATGAAGTTTATGCGAGGGTGGGTAAAGGGTGTAGTGAGTTTGAATATTGTTAACATCCTGTAACAAGTGATAGTCTTCATTGTCTTTGAAGGGTATGTTATCTTTTTCTTGGGTCATAATATCCTCCCTAGAAGGATAGTTCATAGGAGAAAAACAAACCACATGTTCATGACAATTAAGGTTTGGTTCATGCAAAATAACTTCATCACAACCAAGGGAGTTATTAATGGTTGAATGTGTTTTATTATTGATAATGGGGAGATTAGGGGAAGACTTTATGCAATCATTTAGTATTGTGTAATTTCTCATTCTATTGTTCCATATTATCTACCCTACTAGGATAGCTTGTAACATGTTCATTGAAGGTTGAAATGTGCAAAGTAGCTTCATCACAAGTGGGAGAGGCATCAAGATAATAAAAAACATCACATTCTTCTTTTTCAATGATTGGATCCTTTTGATTAAGTATGTATTGTTGGATGGGGGAAACATTAGGAAAGGAAGCAAGAAGATTCTCATGATTATCTTTGATTACCTCCCTTTTTCCAATAATTTCTTCCAAAATAGGGGAATAAAAATAAAGAGGATTTCATAGGTCTTAAAGGTTTGAGCATCTAATGTCAACATATCATCCTCACAAATAATGTGATTTCCATGATTACTCACAAATAGAGAAGGAGTTGGGAGATGAATCTATGGTCTCATCATCGTGTTGTGTTGTGCGATCATCATGATTACTTAGTGTGATGCCCTCTTCTTTAGTAATGTTATGCCTAATAGGAGAGGTAAGAGGAGAGAAACAATTTAGATTGTCACAACTCTCATTAATTGGTTCTTCTAGCACTAAAATATCAGCTTCACAAGTGTGAGAGATAATAGGAGAAGAACAAATGTCAGTGTTATGAATATCCAAGGTTTCTTTCACTAAACCAACCTCATCCACAAAAGGGGAACTAGGAGAGGGATCTATGATGAACAAAAAGAGGGGGGAAAGGACCTCATATTCATATGCTTTTAACAAAAATTGCTTACAACATGCAATAATATCTACAAAGAGAACATGCAAGATGAGAACTATATAATTTTGTAATGAAAAAATGATGGAATGATTAATCTACAATGTGAAAAGTAACAATGCTAAAGAAAAGATGTAAATGAAGAATAATTTTTCAAATTTCAAAGATAACAATTGACTGATTATGATATGTAACAAGATGAGAATGCAAACTTGAAATGGAAATGATGCATGAAACAAGCTAATTTAGATTAGATTATATGAAATGCATGCTAAAAAAATGCACCTAACTGATATAGGTAGGCTAAGGAACCAAATAGAAGCTAAAAAACATAGTTCTGAGTTATGTAAAATGATGTTTTAGGGGTCAGAAGGGACTGATTCGCCCAAGGTGACAAATGAGTCCCAGTCTGGACTTTTTTTTTGAAATTTCAAAAAATTTGACTAATTTTGATGGTTTAAGAATGTTATGATGTTGGCCTAATTGAAAAATGCATAATTTTAGAAAATCTAAATGAATTTAGGTGCTAATAATGCAACCTAAATGCACTTTTTATGAATTCAAATTTTGAAACCTATCATGCAAATGAATTCATGCAAACCCTAATGCAAGATCAATGAAATATAGATGGACTCCAAATCAGAAAATAAAGTATTCAAAAAATAGGTTCACCAAAATGAAATGTTTTTTGGGTTTCCTATAGACTTCTCTAACTCTTCTAGGGTTTTTCACCTAAAAGGAGAGAGATAGGAACCAAAAATACTAAGGGTTCATTCAAATTATGTATTGAATGATGTTATTTGAACTAAATGAGATGATATAAGTGCAAATAAACTAATAAATTCATTGATTATAAATGCAAAATCTAAGAAGTATGCTATGTTGGAAAACACGTTATGTAATGCAAAATAACCTAAGAATGAATAGTAAATTGCAACAAAAATGAATTAGACTTAATGTGTGCACCTAAAGGCTTGATGTAGACTATAAATTACATTTGAAATGTTTTTGATGCTTTTTTCAAGCCTGGAGGGATTCATTTTCCATTTTGGGTGAATCAGTCCCAGTTGTGCCAAATTGTGTCGAAACCCATTTCTGACAAAAAGGGTACTAAAAAATGCAAAAAAATAAAATTAACCCTATGGTGGGACTCATTTCCACTCATGGTGAATGAGTCCACTTTTCAAGTTTTGGATTTTCAAAGGTGGATTTTGAAGCTTCCGATCTACACTTCAGAATTCTATAAGTATCTGCTTTTGAAATTCTAATTTATGGGTCTAAAATTGAGTTCTTGTCGATTATTTGACTTTTTGAATGGAAAGAGGACTTTAAAAACCATGAAACTTGATCTTCAATTATTTTCAAGCTTCCAAAGGACCTAAATCTACAAACACATAAGAAGAGAAGAAGAAATATTGGATGTTAGGGCATGGGGGTTTTCCTTGTTCAAACCCCATTTAGGTAATTAAACCAAAATGATTAAAGAATAGAATGAAACATGCAATAATGGAATACATTACCTTTCCATGATGATTGATCTTGAAAGTATATAGCAAAACATGGAGGATTTACCCTTGAATGTCTAAAAATTGATGCCTTAATGCCTTGAAATGATTAAACCCTAAGTTGCTTGAGAGAGAAGATTGATGAATGAATGGTGATAATATATGTGAATGAATGTAAAAATGAGTTAAGAGAGGTTATTTTATAGGAAATTCACCTTATTTTCTCATGAATTTGATCCCAAAGGCTGACATGGAGAAAAATTAAACTTAAAACCTATTTTTTCTCACTCAAAACCTTGAAAATGACTCAAATGGGACTCATTCACCACTAATAGTGAATGGGTCCCACCTAGATGGGACTAATTCACCACTAATGGCGAATGGGTCCCACAAGGGCCAATTTTTCTAGTTGGAATGTCGAGAAGTAAGAAAATTAGGCTTATATGATGACTGTGTCAGTTATTTGATCAAATTATGCCTCAAGATGCATAATATGGGTTAATAGGGGCCTATTAGTGATGATGTAAATTTCAAATAGGGCTTGAAACATAAAAATCAATGTGAAAGTGTGATTAAATACACTTTACAACACTAAAATGAGGTCCACATAGCCTAGGAGGGAACAAGAACCAATGTGAATGTGCAAGACACATTACAACACTAGTTTATCATTAATTTTAAGTTATAAGCCTTATAGATTGATGTGATAATGTTATTAAACATATTTTTCAATGTTGAATTAGAAAGAAATATGTTAATTAAGTATAGAAAAGTGTGAAAGAATCTTACAACACTTTACAACACCTTTACAAGACATCATTAAAGGCATGTTATTCAATTTGCAAGGGCCGAAGACCTAGTGTGGATGCATAAAATTCCTCACAACTCTAGATTAAGGCCTCATTAATTCTACTTAATCCCATGTCAAGAAAAGGTTCCTTTTTTCTATGGCACAAGATGGAAGAACTCATATGTTGGAGGAAAAGAGGGATCAAGATGCTGAGAGAGAAAACCTTAGGTAGAGTAGAACAAGGATAGTTATAGAGGGAGTAGTGACAAGAGTCATGATACTTATCACAATGAAGGGTACCAAAGGAGTGAAAGAGGATTTCCTAGAGGAGGAACCTATTTTAAAGTTTGGAGGAAGAAAGAATCAAGCACTAAAGGTCATCAAGAACCTAATACTAGAGAGGCTGGCAGAGGAGAAGCAGTAAAGGATGCAGAGATAGTTTTTCCAAATGAAGAAGAGACTAAATTAGTTTATGAAGAGTAAAGGGAACCTTTGGAGGTATTAGATTTCATAGAATTAGAAGAAGGTGAAGCATTGATCTTAAGGAGAAATTTTGTGTACCAGAGTGAGGTAAATGTGAATGGACTAGAAATAAACAATGAACTTGAGGAAAATTGCAGAGAAGGCTTGCTCAGACTACCGACTAGTGAGGAAATGTAAGGCTTGCAAGTAGATTTCTATACCTCAACCATGAAAAGATGAATCTGAGGAAACTTGAAGGGTGGGATTGCTCATACCACAGACTAGTGAGGTAGTGCAAGGCTTGCAAGTAGAACACCGAATCAAATTTAGAGAAGAGAACTTGAGACAGTTTTGTAGGGTGGACTTGAACAGAATGTTGACCTTGAGGTAGTTGCAAGTACCTGTAGATAGATCACTGAACCAATTCAAAGAGATGAACTTGAGGTGTTTTTTTAGGGTGGACTTGAACATAACATCAACCTTGAGGTAGTTGCAAGTTCCTATGGATAGATCACCAAACCAAGAGACAAAATTGGATTTGACCTAGTATAGATCAAAGTGAAGAGGATCAATTTTTACATAACCCTAAGATTCTGATGCAGGGGCATCTAGAAGTATTTAGAAAATTGAGGTAGTTATAGTGAAGTTGCAGATGTAGTGGAGTGCAATATATTGGTCAACTCAATATAGTGATGATTTGAGGTTGTGGATTAAAGGGTTTTTTGTCAAGTAGATCTAGTGTCTTCACGTTAAGTTTCAAGAATCTACTTGAAGATTTGATCAAGTTATGAATATCTGTGTTCTGATAGTTGTTTAGTTGTTCTAGTTGGTGTTCTTGAAGAAAGATGATGTGATTTTGGTAGCTTGAGTTGTTTTGGACGTTTCCATGGTGATTCATGAGGCTTTTGGATGTTTATAGATCATGTTTTGTTGGTCAAAACTGATCTTTGTGCACATGATTGGTGATTTTCTTTTGTGAGTTCATGTTTTCATGTTCTTGGCCAACAAGGTGTTTGTACTATGTTGTGGATCTTCAAGGAGTAGTTTTTTAAGGTGTTTTATGTTTGAGGATATTTTTGTGAGTCCTTACCTTGTTGTGGCCAACATTGGTTAGTTCACATTGTGAATTTTTTATGATTTGGGGCTGAGCTATTTGTGTATGTACGTTATCTTATTAGTCATTGTATTTAGGCTGACTTGTTAAGAGTTAGAAGGTTGGTGGATGATATAACTAGAAGAGAGAGGGTTTGTTATGGGAGATAGAAGGGGGATGGATCAATAAGGTGCTTAGTGGTATGAATTATGAAGCACAAAAAATGAAGCATTTTGATCCAAAAGAATCCTTGAGTAGAGCGAGTGTGGAAAAAGAGAGATTCAATGGAAGATTTCTATTATTTGAGTTATTTGTAATCTTTGGGCTATGGCCTAGAATTTGTTAAGCTTGAGGGACACATGTAAATTGTTTTGAGATTATAATATAATGAGGAATGAGATTGAAGCTTCGGTTTTTCCCTATTAGGGTTTTCCCAAGATATATCTTGTGTTCGGTGTTCAAAAATACATTTTATCCTTTAGTTGATTAGCTAGTAATTTTCGTTGCATATTTGTTCTGTGCATGGAGTTAGTAATTTAGGCTATAAGGATAGAGATTCCTTAATTAGATCCTCCTATCTTGACTGCATTAAATGGTATCATAGTTGGTTGCGAGTTTGTTAGCTTGTTGTGAATCTATTCGAAAGGAAGACAAAGTTAGAATATAATGAGGAATGAGTTTGAAGGCTAAGTTTTTCCATGTTAGGGTTTTCCTAGGATATATCTTGTGGACTCGAGTGATCAAGAATATATTTTATCTTTTTGTGTACTAGCTATTAATTTCCATTGCATATCTGTTGTGATCATGGAGTTATTAACTAAGGCTACAAGGATAGACTATCCTTAATTGGATCCTCCTACCTTGACTGCATTAAATGGTATCAGAGTTGGTTGCAATTTTGTTAGCTAGTTGTGAATCTATTGGAAAGGAAGATAGTGTTGAAAGAAGTGAAAAATCCTAAGTGTTATCATAGAAGATAGATTTAGGCAAGAAAGATTTGAGTAAGCATTTAGATTTAATGGTTTATCTAATTTTTTTCAATGGGGAAGATTGGGAAGAGGATGAAGAAGGAAAATGAAGCCCTGATATGTGAAAGGGATACTTTGGAGGAATAATTGTGTGAGATCAAGAAGTGTAATTCAGAATTGATGGAGAGAATGAAAGAACTAGTAGTAGACAAGTATGATTCTCTTGAAGAAGAACTAAAAAATGTAAGAAGGAGAAATGAAGAACTCGGAGTAGAGTTGGATAAGTTTGAGGATGTTGCAGAAGAATTCAAGTTTTATGTAAAGGTGAAAAAGAAGAACAAAGATTTGGAGGAAATTTTAAAAGAGTTGAACAAGTAGAATAGTTCATAGAAGAAGGAAATATCTGGCTTGAAGGAAAAAGTTAATCATTTGGAGCAATCACTTATAGCATGCCAAAGGAGAATGAGAATCTGAAATCTAAGCCTGAATTTTGTGATGTTTCCTGTGATACTAATGATTTGTGTGATGTTGCAAAATTTTCTTTAAAAGGTGAAGTTGAAGATAACAATGTAATGAAGCCTACAATTGTTGGTCATGGTATTGGTTTCAAAATCATGCAGAGAATGAGATATGAAGGAAAAGGATTGGGAAATCATCAACAAGGAATTACAGAACCTAATAAACCAATAGTGAGATCCAAAAGTGAAGGCCTTGGATATGATAGAGGTAAGAATGTTATTGCAAGTTTGAATTAGAGAAGAAAAAGTATGTATTGTTCACATTGTAATAGGCATGGACATGAAAAGGAATTGTGTTAGGATCTATATCATTGTAAACTATGTGGATTAAGGAATCATTTTGAGAAGATGTGTTGGGATAAAATGAGAAGGAAAAAGCCTATGACAGATTGTAAGTGGATGAATTATGGATGGATTGATGGAGAAAAATGGAAACATGTTACTTGTATGATTAGAAGATTGTACAGATGGAAAAACTCATATGTTGGAGGAAAAGATGGATCAAGATGTCGAGAGACAAAACCCTATGTAAAGAAGAACAAGGATAGTTATAGATGGATTCATGACAAGATCAATGATACTTATGATAATGAAGGGTACCAGAGGAGTGAAAGAGGATTTCCTAGAGGAGGAACCTATTTTCAAGTTTGGAGGAAGAAAGAATCAAGCACTAAAGGTCATCAAGAACCTAATACTGAAGAGGCCAGTGGAGGATAAGTAGTAAATGATGCAGAGATAGTTTGTGTAGATGAAGAAGATCCTAAATTAGTTTATGTAGAGGATGGGGAACCTTTGGAGGTATCAAATTTCATAGAACCAAAAGAAGGTGAAGCATTGATCTTAAGGATAAATTTTGTGTACCAGAGCGAGGTAAATGTGAATGAAGGAATAGAAACATACAATGAGCTTGAGGAAAATTGTGGAGAAGGCTTGCTCAGACCGTCGACTAGTGAGGCATTGCAAGACTTGCAAGTAGACCACCGAACCTCAACCATGACAAGATGAAGAACCTGAGGAGACTTGTAGGGTGGGCCTGCTCAGACCACCAACCAATGAGGTAGAGAAAGGTTTGCAAGTAGAACACCAAACCAAATTCAGAGAAGAGAACTTGAGGTAGTTTTATAGGGTAGACTTGAATAGAACGTTGACCTTCAGGTAGTTATAAGTACCTATAGATAGATCTCTGAACCAATTCAAAGAGAAGAAGTTGAGGGAGTTTTGCAAGGTGGACTTGAATAGAACACCGACCTTGAGGCAGTTGCAAGTGCTAGTGGAAAAATCGTCGAACCAAGAGATAATATTGGATTTGACATGGTACAAACCAAAGTGAAGAGACTCACTTTTCAAATAACCTTGGGAGTCTGATGCAGGGGTATCCAAAAGTATTCAAAAAATTGAGGCAATTATAGTGAAGATATGAGAGTCCAAGGTAGGAGGATCAAATTCAGGACTATCTTTTGCCTCAATGTACACATCCTTGATGGCTTCTTTTCCTATAATAGCAGCTCCACGGGTATCTTGGCTTTGTTTTTTTGTATAAATATAGCTAATTTTCTCTAAAAAAACTTTTTCAACTACAAATTCTATTTAAATCAACATTCTTTTTAAAGATTTTATATTTTTTCTTGTCTCATCTCTATTTTTGGAAAACCTTTTTCATTTGGAAACTTTGTTCAAATCAATTTTCTGCTTCAAGATTTTAGATTTTCACTATGCAAGGTTTTTTGTGATAAATCATTTGGACAACATTGTGGCCATTTGTTGCTTTCTAATCCTCAAATTCTCAGTATTCCTCTTTAAACCAACAACTTTTCTTTATAAATATATAAACACGTTGCATAGAAGTACTTCATTTTTAGTTGAATTTGGACATAATTTTCACCAATAAAATGAGATTCTAGACTCTTTCCTACTCATTTTATTTTGGGTTATTATTATTTTTAGATGGTTTTTTTTTCTCTTCACAGGGTTTGCATTGTTTATGGTTAAGATCTCACTTTGTTTTTCTAGTTATAGTAAAACTAATTAAGCCTTTTTTTGAACTAAAAACTACATAGTGATCTGCAAGACCAAATCCATAATTATTTTAAGTGAAATGATATAGATTTGGAGTTTGAATCTTAATTATCTCAAAAGAATTCAATTGGAAAAAATAAATTGAAGTTTCAAAAAAATATTATGTTTAATATTCAGTTTAGCATAATATATAAAGTATTATGTTTATTGTTTAATTTAGCATAATATATATGCATTTAAGTGATATAAATATTATTGGATTTTCAATCTTTCAATAAAGTTGAATGGTTTTGAATGATTCTAGATAAAATATTGTTGAATGCAAACCCCCAATTGAAAAAAAATCAGCCTAAAATTTCTTTTTCGTATTGAGTAGATAAAACATGTTTAAAAATAAATTAAAAAACAACATAAACAAGATATTGTGTTTTCATTATTACTTACTTTATCTCTATTTTCTTGGCTCAGATATTGTGGACCAAATCTTTCTAATTTTTATCATAAGTAACATTCTATATTTTCAATCCCATTTGTTTTTTTACCATGCCACCTATTAAAAAAAAATAATATACAAATATTTATCTAGAGATTTTTTCCCATTATCTTCTAAATAAAACTTTCTTAAGAAGATTAAAATTGCTTTGTGTCCTATTTTATAAGTAAATATTATTTATATTGTATTTTGAATATGAGCAACATTTTAAGATGGGAAAATTTGCAGAAATGTTTCACATTTACAACAAGTATCGTATAGCTATTTAATTTTAATAATAATCAATAATGTTAACAAAGTTATAATTATTATTTTTATGATAATTTTGTAGTATTGTAAAAAATGATTGCATAATTTTAAATGTCTTTCCACTTAAAATTATAGTTGATTTTATAAAATTGAACACTCAAATTATAAAATTTTTATTTTTATTTTAATGTATAAATAATATACAACTCCTATTTTCATCATTTTTCTCAATGCAATAGACGCTTCCATAATGATAAATCTCAGCATATTTGATATATATTAATATTTAATATATGTATGCTAGTATATATTTTACTTGGTTGCTTGTATTATTATTAATTTTGCTTTGTCTTTTAATTTTCTTTATTTCTTATTCTCATGTGTTTTTAATTGTGTAATTCTTTCTCTCATTTACTTGGTTATTGTGCCTTTTGTAAATATGAAATTCACCATGCTCCCTTTAGGTTTTGGTTTTTGGCTAAGTACCGGCCTATGCCTTCAAATAAATTCATCGGCCCCCTTTTGATTGTCACTGTGGCCTCGACCACATGTCTACTCATCACTCTCCAAAGGATTTTTCTCCTTGTTCATCTATTTTCCCTTGATATGCTCCCATGTTTCTTCACCATGGGTTATTTTTTTTGCTTCCTTTCACTTCCTTGTTAGTCTCTACTTGTGTGCCATGTAGCTCCCATTCACAAAAATATTTGATAGGACCCACAAGCAGTGTCTATATCAAACATTATTGCTATGTTTCATCTTAGCATAATCTTTCAACAAAGGAAGGGTAAATCATCTGTGGGTAGTGATATGCTACCATGCATCCCCTCAAGGCAAGCTTCTTCAACAAAAGGAATGAATCAAACAAAGGGATGTGATATGCTCCCGTGCTCTAACTCCCTATCTAAAGAGGCAACACTTGTCTATGTGGAACTTTTTTGGAATCACTTCCATCATTCGTAGGGGATGCACCTAAATGGAGGGTGACCAAATGCTTTGTCTTGAATCTTTTCTGTTACAATGGCTAGGGGAAACATTGCCTCAACATCATTGCTCATGATTCTGAATCTTTTTAGATGTTGCTCACCAAGCAGTGGGAGGCTTGCTATAAATACTGCTCTTTGCTTTAGAAGTTGGAGGTTTTGAGCTTGAAGATTACATGCTATATGCTTTTCAAGCTTCACTAGTTTTAGAATTACAAGATTTTTGGAGAGACCGGGCCTTTTATTGTTTAGGTTATTGCAAGAAATCATAGACTGTGCCATTGTCCAACCTCTTTGTTTCTTATGCTATTGATAAACTTTATATTATGCCATTATTGTTTGAATGGTTTATTTGTCATACTTCTATAATTTGAATGCATGTTTGTTGGTTTAGATCAATGTCTTTTGACTCTTCTTTTTAATAAATGGGTATGATTATTATTTTATGTCATTGAATGAGTTGTTCATGCTACAATCCCTAATTTCTGTTATTCTAAACATGGTAAATTGCTAAGCAGTCCCTTAGATCATATCCAAAAGATAGGTTTATCATGCCTTTAACTAAATTCTAGCGCATCGCCTTAGTTAGATTCTTTATTTTTATATCTACTTTTGTTTTCTATTCCAAAACCCCTATTATAGAAGAAGCTAACTTCTTTAAAAATTTGGAGGTCACCCAGTTTAGGAAGATAAGTTTCCCATAAAGGGCTATTACCTTTCCAATTTTGGCATCAAATTTTTTTCTTTTTCATAGCACACCTAGTGGCTTAGATGAATCCAATCTTTAGAAGGGTGTATGAAGCATCGACCTATTACTAGGTCCCAAAAAAAAAATAATGATGGTTTATTAGTACCACCATTAGGGACAGTACAATCTGTGACCCAATTAGTGAACGTTCTGCATCCTCCTCCCTTTTTGCTATCCATGTTGTCTTTCGCTAATAGAAATTATGTGGCATGGGACTCTAGAAGTCCTCTTGTTACACCAGTAGCTCTTGTCATGTGGGCTACTATCTTGGTTTCTACCCTAAAGGCTATACCTAAATTCACTAGAGATGGCTCAAGAACATCATCCGAACATTTGCAAGATGTTGCAAATGTATGTCTAGTACATGGGGTTACAACCCAAAATGTGGCATTAAGGCTACTTGCAACCTCCTTCAGGGGCAAGGCACTAGATTGGTACTACACATTGCAAGAAAACACTATCAGTACCTAGGATGAGCTCGGGGGCATTTCTTTTAGAGATTCTTGAATGAAGGAGACTAATCATTTCTATATTATTAGTTCTCAGTCATAAACCAGGCCCTGCATGAAGCCATGGCCAACTTCAATGCTCAGTTCCATATAAGCTGGGAAAGGATTCAAGTTGATATCCACTCGCCACCCGATCTAGCCTTCATGTTCTACTTGAATTCTATCAATCTTGACATTTCAATGATGATCCAGTCTCCTAGTGGAACCACACTACTGGGCACATATAGTACCATAGTTAAAGCAGAGAACAATTTGATAGATGCCGAGAAATTTCCACCTTAGCCCATCATTCCTATATTCCCTAAGATATTAGTTCCTGCTCAGGAGATTCCTTCTACCAGTGCACTAGCTCCCCCTCAATCATTGTACACATTTCTGAGCATCCAACAAAATATTGCCTCTACATCCAACTCTTCAAAGGAGGAAATGAGCGAGTTCAAAGAAATGTCATAGACTATTGTCAATGAGATAACCATTATCAAGCACAATTAGGCCATACCTCCAAAGCCAACCTACTAGAATTATCAAGGCAAAAGGTCCTCTTACCAATAAAACCAATTCCAAGGAGGAACTTGCACAAATCTGTAGGTGCAAACAATAAATTAGATATAATCAGTACCCACTCTGCTGCAAAGTGCCAACCTAAGTTCAAGCAAAGAGCTAACTACAGAGCAAAACAATTTAGTGGATGACAACTACCCCTGGTGCTTCCCTTGCGATGATTCACACATGCCTTGAAACTATCCATGTGGCAACCTACAACAATAGGTGGCATAGCAGTGCGGCCAAGCCACAACGTCAAACCCTAGAAGTTGTGTATACCTCTTCACAAATGGACAATGTGGTGCTCACCGTGCAAATGCAAGGGATGTCACTAGAGAAAGAAGTGGACATCACTCCTAACCACACACTCTTCTCATGGATGGAAGAACAAGAAGCAGTTTTGTCCAATGATACATTTGCATCTAAAACACCACAAGTACAATTTGACTACAACACTCACTCAAAGCGGAGATTTACAGGAAAACCAATTGTCCCTTAACTAGTTAGTCCACAACCTAAAAGTGCTTTTGACTCGACACCTATTACCTTCGTAGTGGCACCACAATATCAGCCATGAAGGGAAGTTGGTATAACAAGAGCAGAGGAGTAGAAACCTCTAAATCTACCACCATTCAATGTAGTGGAACAATTAAAGAAATCATCTGCTAATGTGTCTTTGTGGGATATTCTAGCCACCTCATAATAGAAGATGCTACTACAAAAGACTCTATGGGAAGACATAAGCACAACACTAATGGAGAAGTTTCCTAAAGCAAGGGATATTGATCAACCATTTTCTGCCAAAGTTCTTACAAATAGCACAACAAAAGCCCCTACCAAAGTAAGAGATAAGCCAAAGCCTCAACCCTTCTTAACTCTCATTATAAGGGATAAATTATTACACAATGTCATGATTGATTCCAGTGCTAGCACCACAATTATGCCTAAACAAATAGCTAAAGCTTTAGGACTCAGCTATGAACCCTTAAAAAAAGGAGTGATGCAACTTGATGGAAATAGAGTCAAAACTGTAAGCATAATCAAAGAACTCCCCTTGACCCTATTTTCTTTCCCTAGTATCACAGTACCACAAGACATTATGATCATATATGTTCCCTCCATGTTTAGCCTCTTCCTATCCCAGGAAATTACTTCAAAAGTGGGTGGCTATCTGTCCCTGGATTGGTTGCATTTGATCCTTAGAACCAAGCATGGTGTGAATATGAAGATAGAATCTGAAGCTTTACACTGAAAACACATGTGTAGCTAATGAGGCCATGATCAATTTTGAATCCATGCATACCTCAATCACCAAGCGAGAAATGTATTGTGTTGAGCTACTAGAAGATGAAAATATGACCAGAGACCAGAATGATTAGGAAGATGTTCTCTTGAGTGAACATATAGACATTGACCCTTTTGGAAACTATCATTCTATTAGGCTAGGAACCTATGTCATCTATGATGAAGATCAAGTGCTCCCAAAGGTTGTCAAAGAATCTGAAGGCAATAAAGCCTCATAAGTATGGACATTTCACTTTGATGAAGCGAGATGCAAGAATGGCATAGGAGCCAAAATATGTTTAATATCCCCACAAAATGAAAAGACACCAAGGTCTTTCTGCTTCTAGTTCACCTAATTGAACAATGAAGCTTAATACAAAGGACTAGTGCAAGGTATCAACCTTGCAGAATGGATGGGTATAAAGCAACTAATGGTGTTCAGAGATTTTGAACTAGTATTCAATCAAACTATCCGAGGAATTTCTATGGCTAAGAATATCCACATGCGATCCTATAGACATCGAGTTTGGTACCTGATTAAGGGATTTGAAGCCTTCAACATTCAGATGGTTCCTCAAGAAAAAAATATAGATGTGGATCACATGGCATCAATCAGATCTTAGTTTGATCCTTCCTCCGATCTCATTCACAACAAACACTTTGTATGAGTAATATTCTGACTGGTGATTCCAGACAATGACCAAAGCTAGTAAGTGTTTGACAGTGATGAACACATTGCCTTGTTAATCCAGTTATCATGAGAATTTGCTGACCAACTCCAACCAAAGATTGTCAAAGCCTATGAAGGGAATATCATCCAACAAAAATGCAACAAGTTTCCAAAAGGATTGGTCACTCTCAAAAACCTTTTTGATTGTGATGATGCAAGAAATGACAAAAAAAAGTTTGTAGCAGAAAAAAGGTGACTATGTGGACCATCAGGTCAGAGATGGAAGAAACCTCAAACTTGGGAAGGACAGCCCGCATCTTGATAAAGAAAGGATTATTGAATTTTGTGATAAATATGAAAAAGTGGTCACTTGGTCATATAACGACCTTAGGGGATATGATCCCGATATAATTCAACACACAATAGAGTTTGTAGAAGGTGCAAAGCCTATCTTCCAAAAACAAAGGACAGTCAATTCCCAACATTGAAGCACTAATGGCACAAGAATTAACAAAGCTAATATAGTCACAAATTGTCTTCTCAATCAAGGATAGCACATGGGTATCCAATTTGGTCCCGATCCAAAAGAAAAATGGAGATATTCTCCTATGTGTGGAATTTTGTGACCTCAATAGAGCATCCTTGAAAGATCATTACCTGTTACCCTCAATGGAGTTATTCTTGCAAACGGTGGCAGGGTTAGAGATGTTTTCCCTATTAGATGGCTTCTCTAGTTACAATAAAATCTGAGTCAAACAAGAGGATCAACATAAGACAATGTTCATTACAAAGTGGGGAACATTCGCATACATTAAGATGCCATTTGGCCTCTCAAATGCAGGAGCTACCTTCCATCGAACAATGGATATCGCTTTCAATGAACTAATCAACAATATTATCCTAATCTATTTGGATGATCTGATAGTGTTCTCCAAGTCCAAGGATGATCATTTTTATCATCTTGAGATGGTGTTCAAGACATTCCAAGAGTTTGGAATATCCTTGAACCCAAAAAAAATGTCTTCAGAGTACTGCAAGGAAAACTACTCAAGCACATAGTGTCCAAAGAAAGAATTTCAATTGATCCTGAGTGGGTGAAAGCAATCAAAAAGCTTCCTCTCCCGGTGAAGAATAAAGGTGTTTAAACCTTCATGGGGAAGGTAAACTTCATTAGAAAATTTATTTATGATTTTGCAGGAATAATTAGGCCAATTACTTTAATGCTAAAAAAGGATCAAATATTTAAATGGACAAAAGAAGCTAGAGAAGCCTTTGAGAAGTTCAAGGATGTTATCTCTTCCACTCCTATTCTATTCAACCTAGACTTATCAAAGGACATCATAATGTATGTATTGTTGGAGTGAAAATGACACTAAGTGGGGGGGTGAATCACTGTCTTGAACCAATTTTAAAATTCTCATAAAATGAAACAAAACTAAAACATGATCTCAATATTTCAATGATTAAACCATTCATGAATTGAATGTAACCATTAAGAACTAAAATGAGAAGTATCATGACTAAAAAAAAATTAACATTATAGCATTATCACAATGAAGTAAAGATACCACAAATGAGACCAAGAGATAAAAAAAATTCCAAGTGGAAAACCCTCCTGGGTAGAAAAGCCACTCCTAAACTATTGCCATTCTAGCTTATATTTTCAAATCACTACATACAATGCCTTATAGGCTAATTTCTAAGCACCCACTCAAGGAGCACCAACCACTCATTTAGAAACACCCATTTCAAGGATCACCAACCCCTCTTTAGTTTTAGTACAATCATATATTAGAGGATTTCTATATTTACATTTCAACTCACAAGAGCCTCTCAACCACATACCCCTAATATCCTCAAGGTTCTCAATCGAACCATTAAAATACTAGACATATTAATCAAGAAAGCTATCTCTCTGCATTATGTTTGCAGATTTACAATTTTATAACATTTAACATGTGTTTTTCAAGAAGAATCAACAACCCTTCAAAACAAGTGATCAATAACTGTGTATATATATATTTTACAAAGTGCACTCTCTCCTTTTTGAACCTTCAAAGATTTTTTTTAGATAAAACATTATGTAAAAATGATTTTTTTCTCAAAACCCTAGAATCAACAAAATCTACATCAATAAAATCATTTGTTCTAGGAATACCAAAATACAATAATGTATGCACCAATAATATCACTTTCCTTTTTCAAAATGTTTTTGATGGAACAATAATACCCTTAATGATCTGTTTTTGAAAAAACCATAATGATTAGTGACAAATGGAAACAAAAATTCATCAGACCATCTTTTGTTTGTAATTGAAGCGCAGATAGCCATTTTTGAAACCAAACATAAGAAATGCATTTTTCCAAAATGCAAGATTACCCATATGCCAGATCTGAGAAAAATCCAACATAATGACAAAAACCTTCAGTGCAATGACAAATAGGAAGGATATTTATCAGAGCATCTTTTCTTTTCTCTTCACACATTTTTCAAATTGATAAACTCAAAAGAATATCATTGCAAGGGTCTGACAAATATTTGTAACCAAACTTATATCATCATGAAATCAATATCCAAAATAAAAAATTCTTTCAGAATGCTCATAATAGGGGGAAAGAATATAACCAAAATCATATCATGCCATTCTGACAGAGATAAACAATAATCCACTTATGCATTTTCATAATCAAATAAAAACGAGTAATTTCCTTTCGCATTTTGAATTTAAAAACTTTCTTCAAGAAAAGAATAACAATACCTATTCATGCTACAAGAAAATCATATAAAAACCAGAGAGATTCAATTCCTATCATCATATTTTCCCAGATTCGTAACTCCTTTTACCTTTTTTTTGCTTGCATTGGCTCTTACATCTTAGACCAGACTTACATCGAATACACAACACCACTAGAGTCAACCATTAGCATAAATACTTATTACCATGGCAGTGGCTGAAGCAAGGGTTTCAACCCTTAGAAGAATGAATGATAAAAAAAAAAATTCCCTAACATCCATTCGAATGAAGAAATTTGATTACTATACCAAAACACAATGAAGTTTTAAGTTTGGAGGGTATGTGCAGGATCATCATGGAAAAAACAAGCCCTTAAGTGGCAAAAAATTCAGAAAAATTAGAGTTAGGCAACTTGACGTAAAATTTTTAATAAGTTATCTATATTATTTCAAAAATATGTAAGAATATAATTTGTAGAAAATTGAATGTAGTTTCTAAACTACTAGGTTTGTTTAAAATGAAAATAAATCTATTTGGTGAAAATTTTAAATTTCAATGCAATAGTACTTAAATTTCAGGGAAAAAAGAAGAAGTAGGTGTTTGTCTGACCACCCCAACCACAATAAATGATTAAAAAAAATCATAAGTTTTTAGATATAAGTAGATGACTCATGTCCCGATGCGATGCATATTTTTTTGTAATTTTTTTCCAAGTAAATAATTAATTATGAATTTTTTATTACAACTTTTATAAAATATAAAAACTCGTATGTCTAACCACCTTAACTTGGTCAAAACTTCATGAAATTCAATTTTTATTTTTTTAATCCTATAGTATGTGAAGCATAGAATGTGACATATGTTTTGGATTCAAAAAATGTGATACCGTTTGAAAGATATAGATTTTTTTCAATCAGCCTATCAGTCAGGACTTTAGTCATAATTTTAATAGAAAATGAATAATAATTACTTATTAAATTCAAATTAAAGCATAATTTATATTGGTGGAAAGCTGAGAATCTCCTTTAAAAACCCTTTTTCGTTTCATCAAATTTAGGTTAAAAAAAAGTCGTCAGCCACATACCCATCATATTGCCACTTTTTGGCCCATCATGATCCTGCACATACCCTGGAATGACTTAAGTCATGATTTAATAAAACATCATAATGAATTTAAGATCGATGTCATAAATATTTTATCAAGAATTTTGTTGATACATATTACCACCAATGAAAGCTTAACCAAACCCAATAGGATTTGATACCTTTTTAGATGCCGACATAGAGTTATGTAAAATAATGAAATATTGTGGCTGATCTAAAAAACAATATGACTTTATTCAAAGTCATTTACCAATGCAATAAGGCTTGATAGGAGTGTTATCATTTCTATCAAATGCTTAAGGAAACCTGATAGGGTTTACTTAATTTTAAATGTCGACTCCTTTATGCCTTTATAAGAGATGAACTTTGATAAAGGCTTTTATTAATAAAGGTCATAATGGTAATACCATAATGCCCGAAGCCTTAGACAAATTGCATATGCCAAATGTATCATTAATACCATCAAACAAATAACATTGCCTAAACCAATATGAATTCAATGCTGAAAATGATTATGCCATAATGTATGACACAAAGACTTGTAAATATCTTGAATATACCTATGGTATGCAGTAATAAAGAACCATCTTGACATAATGAAGCCATCTGTCAAATTGAAAAGCAATGTCATTCCAATATAATCATAACCATCTGCAAATGAATATCATGATCATCCTGAATGAGAAGAAGCATGAAGATCCTGTAAATGAACCAAACTAAATACCAATCCAACCCTGTAAACTCTGAAGCATAATAGGCAACAATAATTCAATGGAAGTATATGAGGACATGCCAACCAATCCAAGATACCATCAACCTGAATCTACACCTGTAAATAGCATAGCACTATTTGTGATTTTTTCATCAAGGACAAACAACTGAGGGGTGAGAACAACAAACTCCCTCTTTGTCCTTGATGGAAAAACAAAAATCTCTCTCCACCTTTTTGTATCAAAGGCAAAGGGTAGAAAAAATGTGTAATACCTCAAGTAGATGTATATACCAATATATGTAACATATGAACATGTTGATATGATAGCAAGAATAACAATATGTCCTTTCCAATAATCTCAGTCCATATCATCAACACCAAAGAAAAGAAAACATAATATTATAATGCAACAAACCCAATTGTCAAATGATACCTGAAGATTGAAGACCTGTTACCTTGAACATACCACCTTCTTTTTCATGTTAAACTCCATCCTCCATTGTTACCTCATAGGAAAAAATGTTTTGATTAGCACTGATACATTGAATCACAAAAACATCTAAGAGGCTTTGCACCAAGATGCTTCCAAGACACACCATTACATCCAAAAATCAAGTATCCAAAATAAGCTCATTTAAACAAAGTGCACGGTCATGTTACAAACTTCTTAATCCAGTCAACCACTAGTTCAAGCAATAAAAGTAACCACTATGAAAATCATTGGAAATATAATAGAGCAACAAAGTAGTTTACTATCCAAAATATATCACTGTATAGAAAGCAACAAGAACCAATAGCATATAATGATCCAGAGCACCAAAAGTGGATAAACAAGCTGCCAAAGCAAACCAATGCACATTGCATCAACTTACCAACTGTAAACACAATGTTACCAACATGAATAACCATGTACCACGGCATCAACTATGACAACATTAAAGATATTATGAGCTTCTCCCCCAAAAAAGATTCTCACTGGAAATTTCTTTCAAGCATAGTAATATCATAAAACATGATACTATCACAATGTCACAAGCACTTACACAAGAAAATATCAAGATAATCTTACCAATATAATGTCTTTGAGTTAATTTCCATAACTCTTCATAACTGCTGCAAAGTATTGAAATTCTTGAAAGATCTTATCATTTATGTTCATTGTTATTGCTTTCACTCTCTAATTGGTTTAAGCAATGTTCCTTGTCCTTCTACTACACGCCATACAGTTGAACCTTCTCCATCAACATAAACCATCACAGTATGCTAGCTAAAATAATCCAAGATATATATAGCTCAAATATAACATAGAGATTATCACAACATTATTAGAACTTATATCTACAAGTCACATTTTCAACATGTCCTCTAGAATCTTTACCATCTGATATTTGAATAAGAACACTTAACTTCAATCATTAATCCACAATCTTCCAAAAGCATGAGTGCAAACCAATGACAAACATTTATCTATGATACTCAATCAATTCTTCTTAGAGACAATGATTTATCAAGATGTATTCAAGGTTTGATTAATAACAATCTTAACATAAAAATAGTAATCCTTTAAATGCAGTCAAGAAGAATTTCAAATAGCCTATCATCAAGGTTGTCATAAAAAGAGCTAGTATGTTAGGAACAAAGGAAGATTTAACCAAATTTCAACTTCCTATGTAGATGTCAAATATGCATGACCCCATATGACATTTACAACTTCTTAATGGTTAAACCAGGATACACCAATACCAATCTTAATGAATGATTTCAAGACATCAAATATAAGCAACTTAAACACCTATTGTATGTAGTCAACCTCTACCTTATGAATTGATCCATCAAAGCATAAAACTTACCAAAGGACTATCAATGTACTTAAAAATTCAATTCCTTAACAACCTGTAATAGTTGATATGTTATGCATAGTACAATAATCATGATAATCTTTGTTATATCCAAGGTTGTCAATATTTGAGAACTCTTATTTAACATAAACTTCCAATATCATAATTAGACCTTCATAATCAATTCAATTAGAATAATCATAGTGAAATATTGACATTTACAAACCTTTTATTTACTTCTTATACCACCAAGAAAATGCATGTTGTCATACCTCATTCTTGACTTCATAGGGATAAAATGTTTTACCATAATAGACTCCCCCTAAGTCATTTCTTCTTCTCAATACCTAGATGGTATCACATGTGCAAGTAGTGCATAAGGAGTTTTCACACATTCATCTTTATTGCTCTTATTTTCATCTTGATTTCTCTTTCTTCTCCACACCAATGCAACTTTTTTCACTTGTTTGCTTAAAGCACTTGTATTTCTATTAAACCTGCAATGCTATACTTTATGCCTAATGTTATTACATCTAAAAAAAATGATCTTATGACTATTTTGAGCAACAAAATACTTCCTATAGACATTTCCAACTTTGTTCCCTTCATAATTATCACTTGTATTCATTCTAAAATCTTTTCTAAAATGACCAAAGTTGTTACAATTGTAACACACCACATTTTCATTTCTAGAGACATTAGAATGATTCTTATCTGACCATCTCTTGCAATCAATTTCCTTATGACCAAATTCATTGCAAACATAACAATATCCTTGAAAAGAATGAATATACCTAAATGAATGATCATGCCAAGGATGTGAAGATCTGAAGACATTTCTCCTTTCTCCATAAATACCTTTATATTGTCTTCTAGCATCAATGTTATCCTTCGGTGCAACAATATGGTAACCAAGATCAACCTTCATTCTTGGTGTTTTCTTGGCTATAAACCTCTTTCCATCTGTAGTAGCAAACATTGTCTCATGTTTAGATTCTTCTACAGAGCTTTGTCCAACCTCATATCCAACTCTTCTAAGATCTTTAGAATGATTTTGTCTGCCCAAAATCTCATTCAATATATTAGTACTATGATCAAATTTCTGAATTTTACCTGATTGAACCTTGACACTTTCAAGCTCTTTTCTTAATGAAACTACTTCTCCTTCAAGTTTTAGACATTCAATATTTTCAACCTCCAAATTAGACCTTAGAACATATACTACCCTCTAACATTCTTCAATTTCAATTTTCTGACTTATAATCATATCATCTTTAAGAGTTAGTTCTTTTAACAAGGAATCATTATTTGAACATTTCTTTAAAGAAGCAATCTCATTTTTTAGTTTATTGCACACTTCATCCTTGTATTTTAACTTGACTTTCGATTCCTCTTTAGTCATTATTCTATCAACCATTTGACCTTTCAAAAATTCAATAATATTTTTAGATTTATCATAGTTTTGGTTTAATTCCTTATTAGTATCAATACTCTTTTGAAGTTGTACCTTAAGTTCTTGATTTTCTTGTTTAATCCTTTTAAATTCATCTAATGCAACAAGCAGTTCTCCTTCCAATTCAACCTCATACTCATCACCTTTATATTATTTTTCACCAAATTCTTGTTCAAAGTCACTTACTAAGTGATCTTCTTTTTTACCAACTACAGGGTTACTTTTAGTATCAAATAATAGGGGTATTTCTTGAGACAAGACTTCATTAGACTTGACAGGGATTGATTGATCAACTTTTTTCTTGACACTAGTAATTTTCTTTTGACCTTTCTTTCTTTTGTACTTAGCCATAAAGACTACACCATGATCAATAAACCCTAAGATGTTAAGACTTATGCATGGGTATGGCTCTATACACCAACACCAATTGAAACCATATGTCTTCATAAAACATAGTCTGTATCATTCAAATAGAAGTACTTTCTTAAACTTGTGACATTTTGATAAACTCCAAAACTAGAATCAATCCAAGGTGGTTTAGACGTATATGATGACCCTAGGCTTTGATACCAATTTTTGGAGTGAAAATGACACTAAGAGGAGGGGTGGATTAGTGTCTTGAACCAATTTTAAAATTATCATAAAATGAAACAAAACTAAAAAATGATCTCAATATTTCAATGATTAAACCATTCATGAATTGAATGCAACTATTAAGAACTAAAATGAGAAGTATCACAGAAAATAAATGGAAATTACAATATTATCACAATGAAGTAAAGATACCACAAATGAGACCAAGAGACAAAAAAAATTCCAAGTGGAAAACCCTCTTGGGGTAGAAAAACCACTCCTAAACTGTTGCCATTCTAGCTTATATTTTCAAATCACTGCATACAATTCCTTACAGGCTAATTTTTGAGCACCCACTCAAGGAGCACCAACTCCTCATTTATAAACACCCATTTCATGGAGCACCAACCACTCATTTAGAACTACCCATTTCAAGGAGCACCAACTCCTCTTTAGTTTCAGTACAATCATATATCAGAGCATTTCTCTATTTACATTTCAACTCACAATAGCCTATCAATAACATACCCCTAATATCCTCAATGTTCTCAATCGAACCTTTAAAATACTAGACATATTAATCAAGAAAGCTATCTCTCTACATTATGTTTGCAGATTTACAATTTTAGAACATTTCACATGTGTTTTTCAAGATGAATCAACAACCAATTCAAAACTAGTGATCAATCACTGTGTCTATATATATTTTACAAATTGCACTCTCTCCTTTTTAAAACTTCAAAGAGTTTTTTCAAATAAAAAAAAATGTAATAATGATTTTGTTCTCAGAACCCTAGAATGAACAAAATCTGCATCAAGAAAATTGTTTCTTCTAGGAATACTAGAAGACAATAACGTATGCACCAATAATATCACTTTCCTTTTTCAAAATGTTTTTGATGGAACAATAATACCCTTAATGATCCATTTTTCAAAAACCCATAATGATTATTGACAAATGGAAACAAAAATTCACTAGAGCATCTTTTGTTTGTAACTGAAGAGTAGATATCCATTTTTGAAACAAAACATAAGAAATGCATTTTTCAAAAATGCAAGATTACCCATATACCAGATCTGAGAAAAATAAAACATAATGACAAAAAAGCTTCACTACAATGAGAAATAGGAAGCATATTTATCAGAGCATCTTTTCTTTTCTAATCACACATTTTTCAAACTAATAAACGTAAAAGAATATCACTGCAAGGGCCTAACAAAGATTTGTAACCGAACCCATATTATCATGAACTCAATATCCAAAATAAATTATTATTTTAGAATGCACATTATAGGGGAAAAGAATATAACCGAAATCATATCATGCCATTCTAATAGAGATAAACAATAATCAACTTATGCATTTTCATAATCAAACAAAAACCAATAATTTACTTTCCTTTTTTGAATTTTAAAACTTTCTTCAAGCAAATAATAATAATACTTGTTCATGCTACAAGAAAATCATATAAAAACCAGAGAGATTCAATGCTTGTCATCATAGTTTCCCAGATTCATAACTCCTTTTACCTTTGTGATGCTTGCATTGGCTCTTACATCTTATACTAGACTTACATCAAACACACAACACCACTAGAGTCAACCATTAGCAAAAATACAGATTACCATGGTGGTGGCTGAAGCAACGGTTTCAACCCTTATCAAAATGAATGATCAAAAAATGATTTCCCTAACATGCATTCGAATGAAGAAATTTGATTACTATACCAAAACACAATGAATTTTTAAGTCTGGAATGACTTAAGTCATTATTTAATAAAAAATCATAATTAATTTAAGATTGATGTCATAAATCTTTTATCAAGAATGTCATTGATACATATTATCACCAATGAAAGCTTAACCAAACCCAATAGGATTTGATACCTTTTTAGACGCCGACATAGAGTTATGTAAACTAATGAAATATTGTGGCCGATCCAAAAAACAATATTAATTTATTCAAAGTCATTTACCAATGAAATAAGGCCCGATAGGAGTTTTATCATTTCTATCAAATGCTTAAGGAAACCTAATAGGGTTTACTTAATTTTAAATGTTGACTCCTTTATGCCTTTATAAGAGATGAACTTTGATAAAGGCTTTTATTAATAAAGGTCATAGTGGTAATGCCATAATGCCCGAAGCCTTAGAAAAATTTCATATGCCAAATGTATCAATAATACTATCAAACAAATAATGTTTCCTGAACCAATATGAATTCAATGCTTAAAATGATTCTGCCAAAATGAATGACACAGAGACTTGTAAATATGTTGAATATACCTATGGTATGTAGTAATAAAGAACCATCCTAACATAATGAAACCATCTGTCAAATTGAAAAGAACTATTAGTCCAATATAGCCATAACCATCTACACATGAATATCATGATCAACCTAAATGGGAACAAGCATGAAGATCTTGTAAATGAACCAAACTGAATACCTATCCAACCTTGTAAACTCTAAAGCATAATAGGAAAAAATAATTCAATTCAAGTATATGAGGCATGTCAACAAATCTGAGATACCATCAACCTAAACCTGCACCTATAAATACCATAGCACCATTTGTGACTTTGTCATCAAGGAAAAACAACTGAGGGGTGAGAACAACATGTATTCAGTAGAAAGTAAAGCATTGCAACTATCTGAACTAAGAAAATAATGAGGGTAAGGGAGAAAATCCGATAGCATTTCACTCCCAGACCTTGAAAGAATATAAAACAAACTACAACTTTGTAGAGAGGTAGGCATTTGCAATAGTTAAGGGCCTCAAGGTGTTCTGACACCTAATCTCTTGCAATAAGGTGATTGTGTATGTTTCACATTCTAGTGTGCACAAACACATCATGGAAGGAGAAATGACTGAGAAAAGACTAATTGGATCACCAAGATACTTGACTATGACATTGAGGTTAAGCCTACAAAAATTGTTTCGAGAAGAGGACTATGTGAATATCTTGTGCATGATGAATAAATAGCCACCGAGGAAGAGCAGTCAAAACTAGTCCTAGTGAATGAGTTAGAGTATGAAGGTTGTTGGCTGGTGGATAGAATAAAATTTATGCATAGTGGAAAATATTCTCTAGGCCTTCCTTCTCAGAAGAGGAGGTTCTACTGACTACAAAATAGTGGATTTGCACTCATTGAAGGCATCCTTTTCAAGAGAAATTCTAATGGAATTTTGTTGCGATGTGTTACCACAAAACAAGAAAAAAGAATCCTCGACACTTACCACAATAGTTCCATGGGTGGGAATTTCTTTGCAAAGACAATCGCTATCAAAATCATGTGTGTGGGGTACTTTTGGCTAACACTATTCAATGATTCCTACTCCTTGGTGAAAACTTGCAAGGAATGTTAGTTCTTTACTAGAAGAAGAAATAATTCCACAATAACTTTCAATCCAATAGTGGTTGATGAGCCATTCTTACAATGGGGTTTAGACTTCATCAGAATGATCAATCCACCCTCCAGCACAGGACATAAATGGATCTTAATGGCCATTGACTACTTCATGAGATGGACCGAAGCTATGCTACTAAAGAATGTGATGGAGGAAGAGATAGTGGATTTCCTAGAGGAATTGGTGCCAAGATTTGGCCCACCTAAAACTATCATCTCTGATAATGCTAAAGCTTTCCTTAGCTCTAAGGTAAGTCAATTTGCACTTACACACAACATATTCCTTAAAAAATCATCAAATTACTACCTGTAGGGGAAAAACTTAGTTGAATCAACAAACAATATTTTTGTCTGACTCCTCAAAAGAAATGGGTTGAAATATCAAAGGGAGTGGCACAAAAACCTTCAAGCAACACTCTGGGCGGACCACATAACTCCAAAGAAAGTCCTCAAGAATTCACTGTATGAGCTAGTTTATGGAATGGAGGTGTTATTGCCTATCTCTATGGAGATTCTAGTGTTGCAATTGCTAAAATATCTTGAGGTGGAGCAAAATGACACAATGGAGCTGTAGTTAGCCAATTTGCTAGAAGTACAAGAAAAAAAGAGAAAAGTTCCTAACAGCCATGACTAACCACCAACAAGTGGTTTAAAGGAGGTTCAACAAGAAAGTGTTTGACCAAGGTCTAAAGTGCAGAGACTTAGTGCTAAAATTTAATGAAAGGGTTGCGAAACTAGGTCAACATGGAATGTTTAATAGCCTTTGGGAAGGCCCATTTAGAATAATTCAACACAAAGAGTACAATGCATATGAGTTAGAAACTATTGAAAAAGAAGTGGTTGGAATACTGATC
This sequence comes from Sequoia sempervirens, assembly GCA_007258455.2. Taxonomy (NCBI): domain Eukaryota; kingdom Viridiplantae; phylum Streptophyta; class Pinopsida; order Cupressales; family Cupressaceae; genus Sequoia; species Sequoia sempervirens. The sequence continues at coordinate 141,323 of VDFB02010295.1, forward strand.
AACATAATTCACTTGAAATGATTCAATTAAGCTTTCTTACCATACCCATGTAAATATGTTTATACACTTTTCCACTCTTTCCCTTTTGCTTTATTGGCTGGTCTTTTTATTTATTCTATGGTTCAAGGTGGAAAAGAACAAGTGATCCATTATTGCAGAGAGTAAGGGAAATAAAATCATAGCTGAACAAAACAAAAAGATTAAAACACCCACACATGCAAAACTAAATTCAAACATACATGCTAAAAAGAAAAGATGACCCAGTTGTAGAATCCAATAGAAGGAAATGAGATGATTATATAAAGATATATTTTCATTATATATGCTTTGATATTTACATTTTCAAAATGGATCATAAGGCCACACTTCCAAAAGTATATATATCTATTGTACTTCTTTTATATATTTTACAAAAGCCTTTTTCAGGCATATATACAAAAATAGACTAATCACTATGAGATTTTTGGAAAGCAAAAAGAAAAAATGTGAGTCTTCAATTCATGGCTTGAGCAGCAGCAATAGACACATCAATGGAAACATCCACAATATCCTCATCCACAAGGGCATTATCAACAACAACAACATCATCCAATGGAGAAAAAGTAGGCAGAGGGAACACCAAATTCCTAAAGTTCATGTAGGTCAGTCAATGTCATAGAATGTCACCATGTTGTAGATATGAAATAGGAAGTGGCAGGCTCGAGTGACCCTCTGGCGGTGTTCATCTTGTGATTGGAAGCAAAAGCCACTCAGAAATGGCAGCCATGACATGAACACCTCCTCTTCTATGAACCTTCAAAGGTCGCTTGTAGTCAGAATTCCCCCACCATGTGCAACATTTGCAACAACGTCCTTGAAGCCATTCAGGTACTTCTTGAGGAAAATTTCCTTTACCAGACACAAGATGAAAGGCTTGGGAACTCTTATATCTAGCATGGAGGTGACAAAGTGTGAGCACACGTCAGTGTTAACTCTATATATGTCCTCATACTCAAGGCAGTCCCATCCCAAGACCCATTTTATGGATATGATGGATAGTGAGTGCTTGTTCTTCATCATCCTTTTTAAGCACCTTGTAGAAATATCACCTAAGAAGAAAGTCTGCAATTTATGTGACACTGGCCTAATTGGGGTGTTCATCTTGTCAAAATTTCTGCGAATACCTTAAAACTATCCTTGGAAAGCACCTAAGTCTAGCCTATGAGAACACTACACAACTACAAATGACAAACTGCTAAACCAATTACCTAATAACAATTCTGCTCAAATCGCTAAGTGTGATTTTTCTACTGTTTAGATGCCTATTTATAGAAAAAGTGAGGAAAGGTGTGGTAATCTGCTTGCCATAAACATGAAGTTAATCAAGTACCAACTTGAAAGTTGTGCCCAGGCCTGCTCGAATTTCCCACCCAGTTGTGTCTGCCAAGTACGGTTTTTGCATACTGTTATCTCTCAAAAATGCAGGTTTAAACCACGAAAGGTTGCCAAGCTTTCACAATGTTTTAGGGTAATAGAACAAGGTTTGAAAGAATTAAACCTTCTACTCTCCAGGCACTGCTAGACCTAGGCGGGTGTACCTATAATAAATGAAGCAGACTTGACTATTGATCTTATATTCATGCCATGATTTGTCCAAGATGGCAAATTGAAATGGACAAAATAAAACAAATTTGGTATATATTGTATACCAGCATTCAAAACTAAACCCTAAAATGCTCAGTTAACAGATGTAAAAAGTATGAATAAAACTAAATGATTAAAACGGTGAGACCAGTGCCTTATATAATATACGAAGTCAAATAAAATCATAGACAATTGACTTCTATCTACATTCATTCAAATTGTTTGGCATATTTATTTATAACCAGTATAAAAATGCAAGGCTGTGATTATTGAGTTCTTACTGATCTAAATGAAATTCCCTGATTACTATGATTAATCAAAAGGATTTAATCCTTCCTTGAAAGAACCTCTCAACCAATCACACAGATACGAAAAATACGTACTGATAAACTAGACATAAAATTGTTATGTTGATCTAAATAACCAAGAAACATCAATTTTAGAGACAACTCAAATAATTCTTTCAATAGGCACAACACAACAATTGACACCAGAATTCGCCAGCAAATCAGATGATTTTCATTGATATTTCCATGGCTTCAAAACATACAACATAGTCTCAACCCCATGAAACATGGTGTTCCACCGTATTCTCTATTCTCTATCCTATTCTACCTATATTTTCATATTGTTTTCAAAATAGAAATTTATACATTGAGAATATGAAAAGACACATCCTTTCGAAAATAGAAAATACAAATTATAAAACATAAGATAGAGAATAATTAGGCTCTATTTAGCCACAAGTGAGTCTTGTTGAGGTGGTCCAAATAATCCTGGTGCTCATGCATGTCCGCATGTCCAACAACATTCCAGACCATAACTTCCATCTTGACCATTTCCTCACTTTGCTTACTCACTTCTTCCAATGTTGTATCATCTGCAGAAGCTACCTTCATGATTTCATTCAGCATTGACAAATACATTAGGGCACACCAATTTCCCTATGAACTAGAATTTGTCATCCAGCTTGTCTACTTCTGCCCTAAGCTATGCGGACCTTCTAGCTTTAGGCCCCAAACCAGGTAATTGATCAATAAGGTCTTGGTTTAGCTTCCTTTCAGTGCCTTCATGCTCTGTATCAGTCTTTTGTTTCTTTCCCTTCGATTGACTACTCTCACTAAGTTTTCTACCCTTACCCTTTCCAGAACCAAAAGACTCCATTTTTTAAGCTTATAGAATCAAAATATGAAAAACAGAAAAGCAATTACTTACAGTATTCTACTTGAGCTCCTCAGACTGAAAAATTGTCTTGGTTCTCTTGTTCAGCTCGCCAATTCACTAGTAATAAATTTGGAAATGAGGAATTGATTAAAATACTACTGTCATTACTGTTTTATCCCATCACACCATTAATGAAGCATGAATGATGCCTCCTTTGAAACTAGCATTTTTGCATCAAATGTCCTTTCGATGAGAAAAATTCAAATCTGGGGCGAAATCCCTTTTCAACGTTTATTTCATCATTCGCTAAGACACTCTGTGGTCTGACCGACACATGGAACCAACTTGATGACAAATTCTTCTGCTTTTCATGTTGTTGTGACAATTCAAAGTTGGGGAAACGTCTCATAGATATCATCCTATTTCACCGAAAGTCTTTATCTACATTGGGTCGCCAAGACAAATTTGTACCCTTGCCGATACAATCTTTGTTTCACCTGCTTCGCTGTGACTTTAAAAGTTGGGGAGATGTTATGCAGATATCTTTGGATGTTACCGATATGTAATTTTCAATGTATTTTCATTCGCTAAAACAAAATCACCCTTTCACCGATGAATTCTCATTTCAACATGTCCACCAAGTTTTCTCACCGAAGAAATAAACCCAACCATTGAAACAATACTTTCAGCAAAACAATGAACCTTTGAGAAAACTTACACCAACACCAAATGTCCTACCAAAATCACTCCTCCAGATTGCACCTATTCGGAAAAACTCACCTGAACCATCTATCAGTATAATATTCATACTTCGGTGAAACTTATGCCAATAAGTTCTCCTTCGGGCGATGCATATCTCCATCAGCATAAGATTTGAATCAGCAAGACTGCATAGCTTCTCACCGACAGATTTGAAATACCTTTTAACTTAGTTCGGCCAAACAATAGCCCCTTCACCTAGACCTTTCCCGATGCACATAAGTCTTACCGAAACATCTGTTTGCAAGTCAATCGGTAAAACAAAATGATTTCGTTATGAGTTTATACCGATACCAATTAGTCTAGCCGAAACAACCCCTTTATGCATTAGTCGGTATGACATGTTGTCTTCATCCTGAAATTAGACCGATACCCCTACATATCGGCCCGATATACTTTTTTCAGGATGCCTGTTGGCAATAAAAAATTAGTTCACCGAAACATTTTCCTGAACATCTTTAAATTGAGCGATAAACTTCCACATGCACCGGTCGGCAAAACACACTGTATTCGCCATGACTTCACTCCGACAATGACTCTCCTTTTCTGAAATGATTCCTTTTGTTGCCAAAACAAGCAAATTGTCCCGCCGATTGATAGTTTGCAACAAACATATATTAGTGAAAAATCAGGTCGGGGAGACTTTTACAATGTCTTGCCGATTCGGGTCTTTTAATGAAAAATGAAAGACTTGATGGATTCAATGGATTTTATGACAGAAAAAAGGCAAGCAAATACAAAGGACTTTGATGCTTATAATGAGAACTCAATACTGGAACTTTTGGATGCAATAGAATGTAAAAATTTCAAAATTTTACAGTTCTAATAGTGGCTCTGTCTGGGGATGAATGATAGTGAGATCATTGCAAGGATTCAGATTTCTAGGTGAGTAGACCAAACTCAAAGTGATGGAACATGTGAGCAGAGTGGAACAAATGGAAATGGCAATGAATGAGACCCTTTACTACTGTACATGGAAAATTTTATTTGAAAAGAAGGAAAATCAAGATTGTCCATGTACTTGCAAATCCTGTTCCTTTCATTTCCTAAACTACTGTGCATGGAATATAATTTCAAAGAGGACCATCAAGAGTTGTCCATGCACTGGCAACCTTTAATCCTCTGCATTATTTCAAGAGAAAAAATGTTTCAAAAATTGCCCATGTATAGGCAATTCCTGATCTTCACCAGCCATATTTTGCAAATAGTATGAGTCTTCACCTTTCTTTCCAACCACCACAAAAGGCACTAGCCATAAGGCTTCAAACTTCCCATGTTTTCCATTCTCCTAGCACCTTGCATTCCACATCAGTACTAGATCACCTTCTCCAAATTTCCTATCCTTTTCCTTTTTTTCAAATAAATATTTCATCTGCTTCTGCAACTTTATATTTTGATTTTGAGCCACTCTCCTCATTTCATCCAATTCAGCTAGCTGCTCCATTCTTTCCTCCATGGGTTCAGGAATATCTAAATCTTCTTGAAGAACAAACCTGTAAACTGGTAACAAGTTTTGCAAGGGCATCCTGGCCTGTGTTCCATACACTAATTCAAATGGGGACTTCCCAATTGCCTTCTTCACCGTAATTCTATCAGCCCATACAACCAATCTTAATTTTGAATCCCAAGCCTTCTTATTTTGACCTAACATCCTTCTTATAATCTTCAGAAGACTCTTATTACTAGATTCTGCTTGTCCATTAGCCTATGGATGATAAGGGGCTGCATAAGAAATGGCAATACCATATGTGCTACAAAAGCCTCTGAATTCATCTGATCTAAAACACATCCGTTATCAGTAATCAACCTCATTGGTGTACCAAATCTAGTAATAATATTATCCATCAAGAACTGTGTCACCACCTTACTTGTAGCTTGTTTAGTTGGGATGGCCTCTACCCACTTGGTGAAATAATCAGTGGCCACCAATATCCACCTATGTCCACCACTTGATTTTTCTTGTATTTCTCCTATGAAATCAATCCCCCATTGATGAAAAGGGGCATCAACCTGCAAAGGTCTTAATGGCAAAGCTCCCTGATATTTCAATTTCCCAGAGAACTTTTGACAAGCTTCACATTTTCTCACATATGCAAAAGAGTCATTAAAAATTGTAGGCCAATAATAGCCTGCCCTGAGAATTTTATGTGCTGTTGTCTTTGCTGAGTAATGTCCTCCACATACTCCCTCATGCATTTCACTCAAAAAAAATTTAGCTTGAAACTCATCCAAACACAATAATAATACACCATCCCTATTTTTCCAAAATAAATCCCCATCCATAAAAACATATTTTGATACCTGCAACTTCAGCGTTCTTTTCTGGTTATCATTCAATCCTTATGGACACTTCATATGTTTAAGATAATGCATGATATCTGCATACCATTGAGTATGCTCAATGCTCGCAATTATATCTCCATCTACATTACAAACCTCATTTGCTTCAAAATTTTCCTCTGCCATTAGTTTAGCCAAACCATGACCTCTGACCAGTTTAGTAATTTGAATCTCCAAGTCAAATTCTTGGATTTTGTTGATCCATTTGCATCTTTTACCTGTTACTTGAGATTGTGTCAGAATATATTTGATAGCTACATGAGGAACATAAGCAACTACCTTTTCTCCAACCAGGTATGGCCTAAAAGCTTTTACAGCTTTCACCAACGCAAATGCTTGCTTCTCCATTATATCATACTTTAGTTTAGAACCCTGTAATGACTTACCAAAAAAAGATATGGGTTGCTCATAGCCATCTTCATTCTTCTGTAGCATGACAGCTACAACAGTATGCATTGAGGCAAATGAAAAAATCTTGAAAGGTTTTGAAAAGTAAGGCGACTTAAGAATAGGAGCCTCCTTGATAGCTTGTTTTATAGACACAAAAGCTTCCAAAGCTTCTGCAATCCAATCTATCTTTTGTCCTTTCTTTAACATTTTTGATATTGGTTTGACAATCTTAGCAAAGTTAGAAACAAACCTTCTAACAAACTTAATCTATCCAAAGAATGATTGTATCACCTTAATAGTTTTAGGGACAGGGATCTTATCAATAGCCTCCACTCTTTCAGGGTCTATCCTAATCTCTTCCTTGGAAATAATATGCCCCAAAAGTTTACCCTCCGTGATAGAAAAATTACATTTCTCTGGGTTTAAGCTAATACCATATTCAAGGGCTCTTATAAATACCTTTTCCAAATGATGAACATGATCCTCAGCCTTCTTAGAGTAAGCAGTGATATCATCCTGATACACCACCATGAGAACATTGATCAAATCAGCAAAAGCCACATCCATGGCTCTTTGAAAAGTCGCCCCTACATTAGTGAGACCAAATGGCATCCTCAAATAAACATATGTTCCCCAAGGGGTTTTGAATGTTGTTTTGTATTGCTCAGACTCTTTAACCTTGACCTGGTTATACCCTAAAAATCCATCCATCATGGACAACAATTCATAGCCTATCACCTTATGCAATATGGCCTCCATATTAGGCAAAGGATAATTATCTTTAAGGGACACTATGTTTAGATTTTTGAAATCTACACATAATCTAATGTCTCCATTTTTCTTTCTGATAGGGACCAAATTTGACACCCAAGTTGAATGTCTAATTGGCTTAATGATTCCACCATCTCTTAGCTTCGCCAACTCCTCCTGCATTTTAGGTTCTAGAGTTGGATTTATCGGCCTTTGCTTTTGTCTGAATGGTTTAGCATCTGGCTTCAATGGTATTTCATGCTGAAACGAGTCTTCTCTATATGCTTTCAAATCTTCATAAGACCAAGCAAACACATGTTTATACTTTCTTAGCAATTCAATCAACATTTTTCTATTTGTAGGACTGATCTTTTTACCTATGTACACCTTTTTTGGTGCCATCTCAGTTCCCAAATTAATTTCTTCAATGTCATCCCTTCCAACTAGTGTTTGCTTTATTAAAGACCGATCACTTCCATCATATACCCTCTCTAATGCCACCAAGCCTTTAGGAATCTTATTTGTTTTAAGCTGCAAGATCTCTTTTCCAAAGACTGTCTCTTTTCCATCAACTTCTTCAACAAAAGCATTGAAATCAATCTCTTGAGCTTCATACTGGTCTATACAGTGAAGGAATTTTAAAAGATTAGTGTCATCATTAAAAAATTGCCAGCTATATACATTATCAGGCACAACAAGCCTTGTTTTGAATTCAATTTGTGACACTCTTGCTAGTGTAATATCATCTCTCTTCAATGCTACATTAACTAGAAAATATGCCATTATATTCTTCAATCTATCCACCCACTCAATCGAGAAAGCATCAAGCAATTCTATTGTATCCCATACAACATTTCTGTATTGCTTTAATCTTTTATTTTTTTCTATATACTTCACCTTAACTTGCGATATAACTAACTTAGAATCTCCTAGAACAGCCAACAACTTTATTTTATGCTTCACCACTATATTCAATCTAGTTAACAAAGCTTCATACTCTGCCACATTATTCGTGCATTCAAAAGTTAACAAGAATGAATACTTAAATGTATTACCTTTAGGCGAAACAAATACTATCCCAGCTCCATTTCCTTCTTGGTTGCAGGCTCCATTGAAATACATCTTCCACACAACATTGTGGTTCCTTGCAGCATGCTTCTCAGTAGGATCACTATTAATCAATTCTGGCTGTGTTGGTTCTATTTTGAAACTCCAAAGATCAACATCACAAAAGCAATTGATTTGGTCTTGTGGTACAGAATCAATGAGCTGATTCATCCTCGGCTCCCTGTACAATTTCACTTCTTGGCCATTTACAGGAATGGTTTCATAAGACAGATCGAACTGGACATTTCCACCAATAGCCATCGTCCATTGCCTTGATAAAAGCATATTGAATTGAGGAGGGGTATCTATAACTGTTATATCAATATTGTAAGCTACTTGAGGGTAGGAAAATAACTTGACTTCTACATCTTTCATTATATCAACCACAGGAACAGGTCGGTTATCTATTGTGTAACACTTTCCTTCATGTGTATCCACCCACATGCCTAGTTGTTTCATCACTCCTACTGGCATAATATTCATGGTGGCACCAGAATCTATCATACAGTTCCTCAATAATTTATTATTAATGAGTAATGTGATAAAGAAATGATCAACCTATGGTGGACTTGTCAATACATTACTCAAGCAGATTTCTAGGACGTTTACTTTATCTTGCTTATTTTTTGCAACCATTTTATTTTCAGTACTTACATGTTTTTCACTCTCATTTGTTATCAATTGCATTGCACTGTCCCTGTACTCCTTAATTTTCATCATTTCTAGAAGTGGGACAAACATCTTTACCTGAGACAAGGCTTGAGTAAAATCAAAAGAAGAACCTTCTACCTTAACTACTTTCTTATGTTCTAATGTTTCTCCTTTGTTTACTTCTTTTTCTCCTCTACCTGACTGATCATCTTTTTGAATTTCTTTATGTAGCTCTTTTATTGCATCCTTTTGGATAGGATTCTGTTTACTTTCTTCAGATTGTTTGTTTTCATTTTTCTTTGGAACTCCTTGCACAACTTTTTGATCTTTCATAAAGATACCCCTAGGGACACCTTCCTTCTCATTTACTGTCATGTTACTCAACCAGTATTTATTCTTTGCTTCTTCTACTGCAGCAACAGTCATTTTTTCTATTTCTTCTTCAGTAAGTCTCCTCACATTATTGTGAGCAGGCACCTCAACAGATTGTGGTTCTACATAATCATCCTTAGAGTCAGAAAAAACATGCTACTCAACCATATGTACATTATGCCTTTGTTCTACAACGTCATACTCATAACCTCCCTCCTCTGAAGATGAGTACCTCTCATCAACATGATGAGAATCATTTTAAGTCAAGTAGATCATATGATCTTCCCCATCATCTCCAATTAGCAATCCTTCTTCTTGCATTCTCTGGGCTACAACACAATATTCAGGGGAATGTGGCTTATCACAAGCCTCACAAAAATAATTGCTATTCACCACATATGTTCCCTTCTTCAATGGATCAGGAGTTTCTTTGCTTCTAGGCCTATCTATTATGGGTTTCCCATCCTTCCAATTTGTGTTATAGGGCATGTCATGTAACCTCGGCCTTGGTCTTTTGTTTCTATATGTGTTCTCCTGCTTATATTGATAATTATTATTTTGTTGAGGAACTCGAGGGTTGTCTCTCTTATTTATTATCCCAACAACTTTTTTGTTATTCTCTATTATTAATGCTATTTTTTGTGCTGCAGTTAAGTCCCTTGGGAACCTTTTTCTCAGCTCATACCCTATTTTAGGGTCAAATGCAGTCAAGTAAACACTTAATGCTACAGAGTCAGGTAACTTTGATCCGGGACGTATTCTATTCTATAATTTATTGAATCTTCTGCTAAAATCAAAGACTGAATCATTCTGACCTTTTTGAATTCGCATTAGTTCATGGAGAGTAGTGTCTAGTGCACTCAAATTCCCAAATTATTCAAGGAATTGATCCTAAAATATTTGGAGAGAATAAATAGAAGTTGTTGCCAGGCTATTGAACCAGTCCCTAGCTTCTTCAATAAGAGACATCATGAATAATATCATATGCAAATCTTCATAGGGTACATCCAAATCCTGAATGAAAGCATTGAAACTTCTTAAATGATCCTCAGAAGTGATTTCATTACTGCCTATAAACTTGGGTACTAAACCTATCCAACTGTTGTCCATGAGATATGGGTATAATTGAAACCCCGCTAGATCAAATTGTCTGATCATGGTTGTATATTGATAAGGAGGAGGATTAGGTGGGTTCTGATATTGGTACATAGGATTATTGTACTGCATATTTTGTTGTGGCACATGACGCTGACCAGGAGGTGGATAATTATTTGGATGTTGTGTGGGAACAAAAGATGGACGATTTGGCTATCTATATTGATTCTGAATTTGATGGTGAGGAAACCTTGGTGGTTCAGAATACCCCAAACCATGATTGCCCCATTTATGGGGTGGTACATATTTTGGAGGAAAAGCTGATGTGTGTGGAATGTTCTGAGCTTTCTGTAGTTTGAATTCCCTCATTGCTTGAATCATTTGGGCCTTTTCTTGCTCTTCTCTTTCTTTTCTCTGAGATTCATACCATGCCCTAATTTCCTCATAACTTAAAGATTCATAATCTTCTTATTGAATTTCCTGATTAGCAGGTCCACTTTGATTACCTTCCATTTTTTGGTCATATTCATATTGCACTCTGAGTCGTTCGGCTTCAAATCCAGCTTTAAATTCAGCCTATTTTCTAGCTTCAAATTCAACATTTTTCTGAGGATTGTAAAAAGGATTTCTCTGATCTTTTGAGGTACAGGGCTCTTTAGATGAATTATCTTTCCATGTGTCAAAGCAATTCTCACCAAAAGGTATTGATGATTTATCTTTGTTTGTTAAGAACATGTCCTCACTTTTCCCTTTACCCTTGTTAGCCTTATCATTTTTATGCGTCCACTTATTATTACCAGGAGGAGCTCCAGAATGACCTCCCCTAAATTGATATCTTCTTCCATTCATATTGTAATGCTTAATCAGAATCGCCACTTAGTTTCTTGAAAGTGAGAAAAAAAATTGTTACTTGGTATTCCTAGCGGAGTCAGTATATAGGAATTCTAACTCTATGATTAAGGTGTAGATTCTTTGTTATCCCCAACAGAGTTGCCAATTTTTTATCTCTAAAAAATGTAGGTTTAAACCACGAAAGGTTTCCAAGCTTTCACAATGTTTTAGGGTAATAGAACAAGGTTTGAAAGAATTAAACCTTCTACTCTCCAGGCACTGCTAGACCTAGGTGGGTGTACCTATAATAAATGAAGTAGACTTGACTATTGATCTTATCTTCATGCCATGATTTGTCCAAGATGGCAAATTGAAATGGAAAAAATAAAACAAATTTGGTATATATTGTATACCAGCATTCAAAACTAAACCCTAAAATGCTTAGTTAACAAATGTAAAAAGTATGAATAAAACTAAATGATGAAAACGGTGAGACCAATGCCTTATATAATATACAGAGTCAAATAAAATCATAGACAACTGACTTCTTTCTGGATTCATTCAAATTTTTTAGCATATTTATTTATAACCAGTATAAAAATGCAAGGCTGTGATTATTGAGTTCTTCTTACTGATCTAAATGAAATTCCATGATTACTGTGATTAATCAAAAGGATTTAATCCTTCCTTGAAAGAACCTATCAATCAATCACACAGACATGAAAAATACGTACTGATAAACTAGACATAAACTTGTTATGTTGATCTAAATAACCAAGAAACATCAAGTTTAGAGACAACTCAAATAATTCTTTCAATAGGCACAACACAACAATTGACACTAGAATTCGCCAGCAAATCAGATGATTTTCATTGATATTTCCATGGCTTCAAAACATACAACATAGTCTCAACCCCGTGAAACATGGTGTTCCACCGTACTCTCTATTCCCTATCTTATTCTACCTATATTTTTATATTGTTTTCAAAATAGACATTTATACATTGAGAATATGAAAGGACGCATCCTTTCGGAAATAGAAAATACAAATTATAAAACATAAGACAGAGAATAATTAGGCTCTATTTAGCCACAAGTGAGTCTTGTTGAGGTGGTCCAAATAATCCTGGTGCTCATACATGTCCACATCTTCAACAGCATTCCAGACTGTAACTTCCATCTTGACCATTTCCTCACTTTGCTTACTCACTTCTTCCAATGATGTATCATCCGTAGAAGCTACCTTCATGATTTCATTCAGCATTGACAAATACATTAGGGCACACCAATTTCCCTATGAACTTGCATTTGTCATCAAGCTTCTCTACTTCTGCCCTAAGCTGTGCAGACCTTCTAGCTTTAGGCCCCGAACCAGGTAATTGATCAATAAGGTCTTGGTTTAGCTTCCTTTCAGTGCCTTCATGCTCTGTATCAGTCTTTTGTTTCTTTCCCTTTGACTGACTATTCTCACCAAGTTTTCTACCCTTACCCTTTCCAGAACCAAAAGACTCCATTTTTCAAGCTTACAGAATCAAAATATGAAAAACAGAAAAGCAATTACTTACAGTATTCTACTTGAGCTCCTCAGACTGAAAAAATTGTCTTGGTTGTCTTGTTCAACTCACCAATTCACTAGTAATCAATTCGGAAATGAGGAATTGATTAAAACACTACTATCATTACTGTTTTATCCCATTGCACCATTAATGAAGCTTCCTTTGAAACTGGCACTGTCGCATCAAATGTCCTTTCGATGAGAAAAATTCAAATCTGGGACGAAATCCCTTTTCAACGTTTATTTCATCATTCGCCAAGACACTTTGCGGTCTTACCAACACATGGAACCAACTTGATGACAAATGCTTTTGCTTTTCATGACGCTGTGACAATTCAAAGTTGGGGAAACATCTCATAGATATCATCCTATTTCACTGAAAGTGTTTATCTACATTGGGTTGCCAAGACAAATTTATACCCTTGCCAATACAATCTTCGTTTCACCCGCTTTGTTGTGACTTTCAAAGTCAAGGAGATGTTATGCAGATATCTTTTCATCTTACCGATATGTACTTTTCAATGTATTTTCATTCGCTAAAACAAAATCACCCTTTCATCGATGAATTCTCATTTCGGCATGTCCACCAAGTTTTCTCACCGAAGAAATAAACCCAACGTCCATTGAAACAATACTTTCAGCAAAACAATGAACCTTCGGGAAAACTTACACTGACACCAAATGTCCTATTGAAATCACTCCTCCAGATTGCACCTATTCAGAAAAACTCACCCCAAACCATCTATCAGTACAATATTCATAATTCAGTGAAACTTATGCCAAGAAGTTCTCCTCTCGACGATCCATATCTCCATCAGCATAAGATTTTAATCAGAAAGACTCCATAGCTTCTCACCGATAGATTTGAAATAACTTTGAACTTAGTTTGGCCAAACAATAGCCCCTTCGCCTAGACCTTTCCTGATGCACATAAGTCTTACCAAAACACTGTTTACAAGTCAATCGGTAAAACAAAATGATTTCGTTATGAGAACTTCATATGTACCAATACCAATTAGTCTAGCCGAAACAACCCCTTTATGCATTAGTCGGTATGACATGTTGTCTTCGCCCTGACATTAGAACGATGCCCCAACATATGCTGATATACTTTTTTCAGGATGCCTGTCGGAAAGAAAAAATTAGTTCGCCGAAACATTTTCCCAAACACCTTTATCTTGAGCAATAAACTTCCACATGCACTGGTCAGTGAAACACACTGTATTCGCCATGACTTCAGTCTGACAATGACTCCCCTTTGCCGAAATGATTCCTTTTGTCACCGAAACAAGCAAATTGTCCCACCGATAGTCTAGAACAAACATATATTAGTGAAAAATCAGGTCGGGGAGACTTTTACAATGTCTTGCCGATTCGAGTCTTTTAATGAAAAATGAAAGACTTGATGGATTCAATGGATTTTATGATAGAAAACAAGCAAGCCAATACAAAGAAGGGCTTTGATGCTTATAATGAGAACTCAATATTGGAACTTTTGGATGCAATAGAATGTAAAAATTTCAAAATTTTACAGTTCTAACACATACAAAACTAATAAGGGATAATTAATTAGCCTAAGTTGGTGGTAGCAATCAAGAGTGTTATGCACGACCATAGAATAAGGTGTCATTCTTTAGGTATTTTTCTTATTCTAAGGCATAATTCATATATTTTCAAATGTTGAGTGCATCTTTGGCTGAATCATTCCTTTTAGGATATTAATTACCAATGCATACAAATTCTTAGGCTGCTTGCAAAGTGTTGCCTCAAGTTCGAAGAAAATCACATTGTACATAATATTACTAATTATATTTATGAATTCTTTTCAAATCAAAATGGAAAGTAATTCATCTCGCACAAGCCAAGGGTTGGCGGTACATGCCACATTAAATGCAAAAGAAGGAGACTCTTGTCTACCACCTTGAGAGAAAATAGCTAAGTATTGCATGCAATTTTTTTTTTGGCACTCAAAAGGTATTTTCAAATACGTTGCCTGGAGAAAAGGAAATTCCTAGTGCACAACCAGAGCCAAAGTAAAGTTTCAAAAAAATTCAAGCTAAAGCAAAAAGCTTCCCGCAAATTAACAATGGCAGAAAGTTCAAGCCAAGAAGTTAGGAAAGTAACGACGTAAATCTTAGCTAAATATTTGCAAGGAGCACAAGTCATTAATGTCTTTGAGAATATTTCTTATGCTACACCAGGTATTTCTGACAAGCAAAAATGGGCAAACACAAGGCAGGTAGACAAGCCCAAAAACTACAAAGACTAGAGCTTAGCTTAGGAAGATTGGAATAATATTCATGATCCATTTCTCACAAAGAACCCTAAAGGATTGAGGGAAGTGTCTTGTGAAAGAATTAAGGTTTCCAGAAGGGCGCTAACAACTACTGAAAAAGTATAGTCTAGCGGGTTTCCTCAATATACAGTCCCATCTGTGCACTACTTCCCAGAATTGGTCAATGCAGCCATTAAGCATTTCAATCCAAGTACCAACACTATTGAGGGTTGTACTTTGTTAGTTAACATTAGCCTGACTGCCATCTGGAATATGATGTATATTCCAAACCCTATGCGAAGAGGGATGGAAGTGGAGACATTTACTTCTAGATAGGGATATCATATATGGAGCACCAGGGATAAGGCTCTAGAATTTTATGACAAAGAAACCCAAAGGATTGAAGCAGAACAAGGGAAACCACCAAAACTTCTTGAACCACATGGTGCTTTCAAAGAAGACATACAAGATTCCTTTTTAATGATGGCATTTGTTTCGGTCTAGACACTGACCAAGAGGTGCAGTCTTTTCAATTGTGCTTAACTTTCTAATTCCATAGGAAAAAATCTTACTACTAGTATGATTTTGCATAATTCCTCTCAATGAAGATGATAGAGCCATTTAACAAGTACCAAGTTGAACGAAATTTCAAATTTGTCTCTTATCTTGCTCATATGTGTTTATATCAAAACCTTGATTTCTTTGATAAGTGGGTAAAGTTGTCTATCTTTGACAAAAAGAAGAGGAAAAGTCAGTTTTTGTCTGGACCCCTCTCCTCTCTTCTACCTTTGATTATTACACATTTTCAGATTATTTCTTGAATCCAATTTTGAAAGATTTGCAAGGGGAGGAGTGTATTAATTGGATCACCTTGACACAAGCAGAGTTTATGAAGAATTTCACCCCCAAATGTGATTGGTTTTTTGTATTTTACATTCATCCAAATGTGAGGCTTCATTGGGGAACCATTCTGCCTTCCAACATGTCAAGAGGAAGGAATTCTTCACCTATCCACAAAGTTTCAAAACAATGGCTATGAAAAAGAAGCAAACACACCTGCTATTACATGATAAACTAGCTCATTTAGGGTTGGTAATGATCTACAACAAGGGGGATTACAACCCTTTTAATTATCTATCATATGAGCATCTCAAGGTAACTCACATCCCTTGGCCTTATTGGGAGTGGAGGCACAACTTGCTTGAGGATGAAGATGAATTTTTAGTTGACCTAATTCATATACCCATGGAAGACAACAGGCCATTATGGCATAGGTTTTATTTCATTGTGGCAGATTATGATGAGAACCACAAAATGGGAAAAACTTTGAACAACAAGCTAAGAAATGAGAATAAATGGACTAATGAAAGGATCAGATCCTTTTGCATATATCACTACGAAATAAAACAACTTAATGATCCTTATGAAGCATAAAGGAGGATAAACGGTTTGACGAGCTTTGGGATGATGAGCACCTTGCTTCTGACTCAAGTGCTAGTGGAGGAAACAACCCTGATGAAGGAGAAGAAAAAGGGGAGGAAGAACCTAAGACATCAACATCTTGCACCTAGAAAAGGAGGAAGTCTACATGGCATCTTACCTATGTCACTTCAAATGTGTGATTGAATATGTCATGAGCCTTGCAGAAACTCACTTGGGCCTCGAAAACAACAAGAGTTCCCTAACAACAACAATAAAAGACTATAGAAGTGGGAGACACCCCGCTCGCTAAGTGACAACATGTAGAAGCTATTCCAGGAGAAAGATCACAAGGAGCTGCCACAAGCCAAGTTCTTGCAATGAGCTAGGATCTCGAAGTAAGGAGCCAACACTAAGCATACCACCACAATCATCTAGTCAATAGGTAATTTTTGCTTCAACTTTTCTTACTTCCCAATCTTTGGTATCCTGTTTCATTTCTGCAATGCCCCTTCCAACAAGTGTCGGCCCTACTTTCTATGCCCCTACCACAATGCTTGTGGGAGGTTTCTCCCAATTCACCCAAACTAGGCCATCTATCTTAACACCTTTGCAAACCTTAACACTAGTTGCCATTGCTCAATTTATCCTTTCCTCTCTTTATGAAATCTCAGCCACCATTGGAACCCCTATTGTCTTTGCTACCTTGGGATTGACCCAATATTCCCAACAAATGGACTTGATTATGACTACCCCATCACCACAACAACTGATCAGCTCTTCTGCCAGTTTGCAAGCTGAACTATGGGAGGTTTCCTTTTTTTAGAAATGTGTTCCTCAATCCCATAGGCTAAAACCTCTGAAAGGGCCAAGTTGGTGTGATATCTTTTGTGTCTGGCTGACTAGTAGTTTGAATCTTGTTGAACAGTTCAGGTTGCTGTGACCTTGCTTATGTCTCACTAAATGATCCTATCGCTATGACATGTTCTGTTCGGTGTGACCTCTTACCAAATGGAGATCTATGGCCGACAAGCCATTCATATTGTATATTGGGGAGACCCTTGGCCGAAAGGCTTAGTTCGGTGTGAAGTCCTAGCAATAGCTAAAGTCTCGCCGATAGCCTTTTATGTTGAAGCCTTCGGGGAGAGTCTTGGGTGTTCGATAAGAAGTCTTACCGATAGGAATGTCTCAATAAATGTATTCACTCAGGGTAACTCAAAGGTCTCAGGAAGGAGTCCCAGCGACCAATGAAGGTCTCGCTGATGGGGACACACTTGGAGGAACTAGGGTAACACTAAGGGTTCGCTAAGAACTCTTAGTGATGGATAGAAGTCTTTCTGACTGTTGTTTAGTGCTCGGTATGACTTGTGAGCTTTCAGATTAATGTCTCAGCGATAGTGGTATGTCTTGCCGAATGTTGAGTACTTCAGTATAACCCTTAATGACTTGGTATGATCTCTCAGCGAAGGACGATAGTCTTGCTGACTACTGATCACTTCAAAGAAAGTCTTAGAGCTCGGTGTGATGTTGTGGTGAAAGATGATAGTCTTGCCGATGTAAATTCTCATGTCTATGTGACTTATGGAGATTCGGTATGATGTCTCACCAATAGCGATGAGTCTTGGTGATAGTGATACATGTGAAGAACTTCGGTATGAGGTCTTGGCGACATGGAAAAGTCTTAGCGATAGCTCTTTGGACTTGATGTAACATCTTGGTGATAAGGATGACTCTTGGCAACATCGATGGTGAAGCCTTTGGGCATCGGGGAGACACTTCGTATGTCTCACTGACATGCCAACACAGGTTGAACGCTTTGACCGAGAGAAGACCATCCTATGTGGTGAATCAATGGCCACTCAGAGGAGCCGAATGGGAATCGTTGGAAGACAGTTCATTGTGGCAGTTCTGAGAGGAATCTCAATAGATAGGGACAACATGAATATAGTCTAGAGTAGCAGATGATGTCTGGTTTGAGTGTTGGATGGATCGACGGATTGCTATGTGATTGTATGATCAGTGGATGAATTCTATTCTGTGAAGACTATAACGTGAATTTTTTGTAACAAGGTTGTTCATGGTGAATGTTGTTGTAAACTGACATTAGAAAGATAAGTCAGAACTATGTTTGTAATCTTTATTACTGTAATACAAAGTGACTTCTCTTGGTGTGGTGGGTTTTTCTCCCGTAAGGGTTTTCCCACGTATATCTGGTGTTCATATGTGTTTGTCAAATACTCTGTTTCTATTATTTCTTTCAAGTACATCTTAATTCGACTGTAATTGTAAAGTTTAAAAGTGTCTCTACATTCTTCCCTAAGGTTTTTACATTAGGAGAGTTGTTTCCACATCTAGCTTTCTTTACACCTTTTTCTCCCTAAAAATTGTCAATCACCCACAAAAGAAAACACACATGCCTTCTAAACTTGTATTCCCTTTTTCCCTTCCTCTTGGTACACCTATTGCTAGAGGACTAGTTTAGTCACCATCCAAATTCATATCCTAGGGAGAAGCCACAAAGCAAATGCAAGCCCTCATGATCCAAAAGTGAAAAGTGATAGATGATAAAAATGAGGCAGAGTCTAAGGTGTATACAGTTTACAATGAAGTGCAAAAAATGTTGAATTTCACCACCATGTACCTGAATTTTGTCAAACCACAAGGCTAGATGTTGTTGAGTGATTACCATATGTATGCCATGGGGCTTGATTCGGCCGTAATGCGGCCACATGATAAGGTAGAACTCATGGAGGAAATGTAGCGGGTGGTGACGACTAACTTCTTGAAGTCTGGCCATCAATTGAAGAAAAAGTAGCTAAAGCTTGTGAAGGATACAGTTATTTTTTGGAAACAAAGGAGAAATCACTAGAAGTAGAAGTTGTGCACCTTTCTAAGAAAGTGTGAGCAAAAGAGTTGGAGTGGAGCAAACTCCAAGTGAAAATCAATATGTCCCAATCCATTGACTCCACACTACTCAACGAGCTACAAGCAAGGAACCATAAATATCAAAGCCAATTGACCTCAATCGAGCAAAATTTACAACAAAAGGATAAAGAGTTAGCAGCTCTTGATGTGCTCTATATGAGTGGGAACTAGAAAAGAATTATATGTACTTTGAAGGCCAAAAGGCTGAGTTAGAAAGGGAACCTCACGAGATAAAGTCCTCTATTGACATGGAATTGGAAAACCAGTTTTGAGCCGAGGAGAATTGGTATAAAGAGATAAGTAGCTTCAGGGAGCAACTAGCATCCACAAAAAAGAGAAATTCATAATTAATAGAGGTTATCAACTCAGAGGATATAGAGATAAACTCTCTAAAGATCTCTCTCCAAGCCTCCTCTATGCAACTAGACCTCACCCCATTGGCTTAACAACTATATATTTCTTATTGGTAAAAGGTTAAAAATTTCTTCCTAACACTACAACTAATGCTCTAGTTCATCTCAAAGGTAACAAAATTGATCCAGGAGGTTCATGAAATAATTGAGCAATTCCCACAATTCATCTTAGAGAAGGTTCATATTCATGGGTGTTTTGCACACTTTCTCAACACAGGAAGTACATGAATGTACTACATCTCTTGAAAGGAAATCTCCTACAAAAAGGTGTTGAAAATCTCCCCAAGGTCTCTCGAGTGTTAGGTCATGACTTGCATGGAATTCCACAGTTGATTTTAATGTGATTTTGTTGGTAATTGCAGGGTAGACTTACGTAGCTGGATATGAGGCAGATCTTCAAATCCAAAGTTTCGAGATGGAGGTCGAGTTGCACTTTGTTGTAGGTTCGGACAGTAGTCTAAAACTTTGGTGTTTTTTAAAATTTGGCTTTACAATGTGAAATGAACCTTAATACAGGTTACTTCCTAAAAATAAAAGGAGCAAGGAGGATGGAAGGTTCCTGGATCTACAACTAACTATGAACAGTAATCATGGAATTCCTGCATTGGACAACTTCCTGGAAAAAAATTCCACTTAACCAGAAATCTCATAGTCTCATGAAATTTGTGCTATCTTCTAAGCTCTGCAAATATTTCATCTTTCATTCACCATATGCATACATGAAGAAATATGAAAGTGTGGGGAAGCTTTGAATTTAAGCCCAGAATAACTTTACACTGCCATCTACCAGCAACAAACAACAAAAAGTATGGACTAAGAAGGCATCTACACAATAGGAATTTTCATAACTACGGAACAACATTTCTAAAATCTATCAAAGCAAGAATACAACTAACTAAAAAAAAATAAAAAATCTAATTAAAGCATCCAAGAATGGAGGTTGAATCAAGTAACATGTGAAAAACTCAGAAAATGCACCAAGTAAATGTATTTTTATTATAAATTTCTACAACATGTCTTTACAACAACTCAACTCCTTTGGCAAATGAGAGGAGAGACCTATTTATAGTGCCCAAAGGGTTAAATGAATGACCAAGATTAATTCTCATTGTGTGGCCAAGATTCATTACAAAATAGGGTTCCACCAACCCCCAATATATTACAATTTAAAATACATTCTTGTCCCTTTCCCTATTTTGTCTCCTAGTGATGACACTGTAGCATTTCTATCTTTTGTTGATTGCTCTTTTATTGTAGCTACTCCTTTGCAGGCTCCTCATTGATGATAGGGTTTTCCTCTTGCTTTTTTGAAGCTGCATACTCCATGAACTTTATAATGACTCGCTGGAGCTTTTTTGTCTCAATGATCTCGTATCGCAACATTTGGTAGCTCCATTCTTTGGCATTATCTTCTAGCTTCTTCTAGTCCTCATCATATTTTGTGCCCTGATCTTTGAACCACTCTGATTGATCGAAGGCACGAGCAAAAAAACTCATAAACTCCACTGTTATTTCACTAGAAATCTCATCCTCCATCTTTTGAAAGTAAGGTTTTACCTTTTTTAGATCCATCTGTACTACAGGCATGTCATACTCTGTCATCATCTTGAGGCATCGAGCACATTCTGCCCTAATTTCCTTAACCCATTCAATATCTGGATCCACCTTACTCATTATCTACTCCAGCCATTCCTTCCTATTGTCAAAATCTCACATCCACACATCCATTAGCCAGTGATCATCCCTTTTCAATGTAAGCTCCTTTTCCCATGTGGCCTTTTCCAACTGAAGGATAGCCTCAATCTTTGGAAAGGTGGAGTCGTATGTTGCAAGGAAGTCAATGCAAAGCTTCCTCGTGCTTTCCAAAGATTGCTATAGATCCAAGAACTTATTGGCTGTCTGAACAACTTGACTAATTTCCATGTTCCTGACATACAAGACCTGTCGAAACCAACTCTCTGTAGTCTTGTCCAAGTTCTTTCTTCTCTCCAAGTTGTTTATTTGTTCCTTGGATAGCAGTAGGGGAGGAGTCACGGATGTGGTGGGTAGGTCATCAATTGAGGACCACTGATGGATGTAATCCATCAAGGTGGCCACCTGTGCTTTGAGCTCATCTTTCAAAATCTTGTCTTGTTTTATCAGATGTACCACCGTAGCCACCGACTCTTCAAGGTGTCCTACCTTTTGTTATTTGGTAGCGGTCCCCAAGTCGATAGTGGAGATATTGTAACTCACACTAGCCTGGCCCACCACGGGAATTGCTATCTGTACAGCTCGAGACCCAGAAGCATCCATTGTTACTTTGGATCTAATCTTAGGCTTCTTCTCTTTCCTAGTTGTGATTTGTGCTCGGGCTGCAATAGCCTCCAACCTCACTCTTGGGTCCTTCAACACGGGGGTCTTCCTTTCAAGCTGTCTCCCTAACCACTCACGCACGATAGACTTTTCCTTAGGTGATTCACATCCACCCTCACCCTTTTTGGCCAAGACTTCTATTTCCTTATCCCCAGGGGCCCTTTCTTCCATTTTAGCAGCATCTTCATTCTCTTCATCACAGTCCTGGATGAACACAAGGAACTTAATAGGAGGCTTGGTAGACAATTTCTTTTGGGGACCTCCTTCCTTCTCCATTTCCTCCCCATTCTTTTCCTTAGTCAGTTCAATCTCGTGCATGTGCTCCCTGGGCTACTCAATTTCGAGGCTCTTGACAGCTTGAGCCTCATCCTCAGGTTTGTCTTCTTGTTGCTGTCCTTCTTCCCCAAGAGGTGGCCTTTTTGCCTCTTATTTAGTACCCTTCGACTGCCAGGCCATTGCTTCCTCAAGGTCATCATTGAAAGCCTACACGATGACCCTACCACCAGTATCTTCCTCCTCATCCCCACTCTCGGAAGAGCCTATTCCTTCTTCCTTGTAGGCCACCCTGTCGATTATGCGGTGTTCATACACGGGGTGCTCATGGTACTCATCAGCCTCCTCTTCAAATGGCTTTGAGGCCTCTTGTTCTTGCCTTTTCCATTCATTGGAAATTAACATAGTGGCTTCTGTGGCTGGTGGCCTGGTGGAGGCTGTGAAGGTTTAGCAGTGGGGAGGACCCATGGAAGGGTTGCTTGAAGAGTGGGATCCATAAGGATCTAGGAGAGCTTGGAAGGGAGATTCTTGATATGCTTGGAGAATGCTTCAGGAAAGGCGGAAGTGGGTATTGGTGCTGTCACCGTAGCTAAATGGACTGATGTGGTCAGTGACATGACAACAGAGGAAGGAGGAGTAGTCACAATAGAGGAAGAGTCAATTATTATCATAGGCTCAGTCAAAGGTGAAGAGAAAAGATGGACAAAGATGTCCACTGTTTGTGGGGATGTGGTGACCATGGCCAGGGAGGTAGATAATGGGGCAGTCAAAGCAGGGAGAGCAAAAATAGGTTTTAACTATTCTACACTTTTTTCTTCTTCCTCTTGGATTATGGGCTGCTCCGTGGTGCCCCCTGTTTGGTTAAGTTTCTTAGAAGGTGAGCCTCCTGGGTCCTTTCTTGTATAAACCTTGGGGTTAGGAGACTCTTTTGTTTTGTTCTCTTTTCTCTTCTTGGATCTGGTGATCGGAGGAGACATAGATGTCCCGACCATTGAAGTGGTGGTAGTGGCATCCTCTATGGCCATTGGCTTGATTTTAAGCCCCTCATATGTTAAGACCATTCCTTGTTTCCTTAGCCAGCTCACCTATCCTTTAACCCATTCCTTGGTTTGGGCCATGATGGGTTTGGTCACGATGTCAAGATCGTTGACCTCCTGCTCATTCCAATCGATTGCAAGTAGTAGAAAATTAGCGACTGCATTATACCAGGGATCCATGATAGTGTTCTCATCCTCCTCTACTTGATCCAGTATAGGAAATAGTTGAACCCTCCTTACGAAGTATGCAGTCATCCTCATATAGTGCCTAGCTCGCACTTCCTTGTCGTCCTGACAATTTTCCAAAAAGTATTTGACATTGTGCAAATGGGCATACCCTAGCCCTAATGCCTTACATGCCCATATGGGTCCATCCATGGGCGAGGAGTGTGTAGTTGGAAGTGGTATTCCACTAGCTCCATTTTTGAATTTCCAGTGCACTGGGAAGTTTGCAGTTTATACATGCCCTGACCAAGGGTCAAGGGATAAGAAATTCTCGCCATGTGTTTTCCACTGAAGACTGCCTGTATGTGTTGGAGCTACCGGGAAAGTTCTAATAGGATGATCCAATCGTTGGGGTACTGGGGCAATCTATTTTGTATTTCTATGAAGCCTTGGCCACGAATGTATGTGAACTTGGGGAACTGAAGGAATAGGAAAGCATACTACTTTAGGAATGCTTGCGCACTATGAGAGACTCTTCTCTCAAAATCTCCAACAAACAGATGGATGACATGATCAATGAAGGTGTCATTTACCCTGCAATACTCCTTTAAATTTTGGTACTGGAGCTGAGGGTACCTATCGTAGACCTTCAATTTTTGACCCTACTCTTCATTAGGTGCCACAAACAATCCACTATACTGCCTTTGGTCCACTAGGGAGTAGACGAGATACGAGGCCATGCAAAACTTGGAACTCTTCTTGACATTGATGAACTTCTCATGGAAGTAATTGCTTATTATGCCCCACAATAGAATGCAGATTTTGTGGTGACGTCTTGATTCCCATAGAGGATCTGGTCGACAAAGTACACCATCCACTCTTGAAAGAATGTTGCGGTAGGTAGGCCCATTACCCAGCTCAGCATGGTGACTAAATTGTGGTAATCTTCATGAAAATCACTGCGGAAGAGTTCATGAGGAAACTTCGCAGCGCTACCCCTTTTTTCCTTCAGCCAATGTTGGTTTATCAATATTTTGCAGCTTGTCAGGTTGTCATTACATGCTACCTGACATTCCTCTATGGTGGGTGTTTCCATTTCCTTTCCTAAAAAGTGGGAATGTGGAAGGTCTTTGTAATGCCTTCAGCTAACATATTTGCTAGAATATTACCATCTCTGCCGATGATGTTCCTTGTCTCAGTTTGATAGGCCTGCCGACAAGCCATGACCAACTCAGGAGCAATGAGAGATGGGGGGAAGCCGTAGCTTTTGTGATTCCACTCTATCTGATCAACCTTGCATTCTTGGTCATCAAGTTGATTCTGACCTTCTGTATGAATTCATCAATTTCAACTTGGCCAATATTGGTGTTTGTTATTTCCTTCTAGTCTGTGGTGATTTTTGATCATAGAGGCTCACCTTGGAACTAGAACTTCATCTGGTCTTTATCCTCCTTTCCCTGAAGAGTCTTTCCTGGCTTCTTCCCTTTGTCCAATGCCCCTTCTGAGGGTCCTACAAATGATTCCATATATCCTATGAACAAAGGAATTGTTAGTACAACCAATCATGAGAGCCTTGTTGTTAGTCAAAATCTCATAGATGAGATTAGATTTCTACATTTCATACATTTCATCATTCATAAAATCATACCTTTTCTTCCAGATGTCATTAGTCTTTTAATTAAGGGCTTTCGAGCAATCCGGGCCTAAAGGGCCAGACTTCCCTAGTAGGAATGTTGTTTTGAGAAGGAAATCGGGGTAGAGTGATCCGAGAGACTTTTCCCAACCAAATTTTAATGGTTCAAAAGGATCCTAGCAAAGAGGAAGAAAATTAAGCACATGGTTCGAGATCAAATTTCAAATTTGAGGTCATTTGGATCGATTTGGGAGTAACCGGATGTACGAGGCCAAAAAGCCATCCAGAGTTAGCCATTTGGGATGACCGAGCAGAAACGGAGTTCTGAGGGTGGAACTTTGGGGTTCGGGACCTGAAGGGTCAAAGGGCTAATGGCAATTTTTAGTTACTAAAGTGCTCGGGCCTGAGGAGACAGGAAGTTGTCATTCCTTCGCTGTTCAGAACGGCAATCATCAGACGAAAGTACAGAAGGGGTGGCATGGCAGACCGGACCCGAAACTTAGGTTGGACATTGCATTTTCCTTTTGAGTTTCCATGGCGATCAGGGAGACGTAGCCTGGAGCTCGGAAGGGCGGGCGCAAATTTCTCTTTCGGAATGGCAGAGGAGGGACAAAGTCCGAGAGGCCGGAGCCCAAAAAGGGCAAGGTCATTCAAAGTTCAGGGCCAACCTTGAGGCGGTAGATGGATGCTCGGGGTTGGGGAGCCGGAAGGTCACCATCAATTCGTTGTTCAGAACATTGAAGATGGGATGGAAGTCCGCAGATGGAAGTCCATAGATCGAGACCCGGGAGACCGTCGAAAAGTTGTGTATGCACACGAAACAGATGGTGAAAGGAAAGGCAGACTCCAGAGCTCAGGCGAACAGGGTGACTCTACAATTTGGAACAATGACATCTTCACAAATTTCCAAACATAAAAGTTTGAGGGTTCAGGCCCAAAGAGAGAAATGGTGGCCCAGAAAGGATGTTCAAGTTTTTATTGTTGATGGCAAAGGGACGATGGAAGTCCACGGAGCCAGGCCCAGGGGGTCAAATAGTCATTTTGGCAATGCTGGTTGTTTCTATTTTTGACCGCCAAGAGGAGGTCCAGGCTCGGAGGGCATGAACTCCCCTAGCCGATGAACGATCACAACGAGGTGAAGTTCCAACCGCTTATTCGAGGGTAGTTTAGAGGTTTATCGAAGAATCAAAAACATGGGTTTTATGCGTTTCATCGTATTTTATCAATAACATTTTTTTTAAACTCGTGTTGTTCATTTGAAGCTTTAAAATCATAAAAAAAATGCTGAGGATGGAAAACGGTAAACCTACCTCGGACACCTGATGTAGTAAGGCATGAAATCCACTAACGGTTGGCACATGATGGTAATGGGTGCTAGGGTGATGATTGACGAAAACAAGGATCCTCTCTGGCAATTTCTTTGACCTCTCTCTACAACCCTAACAAGTGAGAATCATAGGTTTGGGAAAGATATTTATACCCCCACCACAATTAATGGCTTCATTAAATGCAAGTATGATGAAGCATAAGGTTGGTGAATTCAAATTCATGGACAGCGGCGGGAGGCCTGGGACAGGAGGATGTGGGATGATAGCTATTTGGGATTCATTTTGCATACCAACAACCAAAAGGATCCCCAGACCTGGAGGGCAGAAGTCCACCACAAGTTTTTTGTTGTCAAATTCTTGTTTGAAAATCATTGGCAGTGAAAGGGAAGTCGGGGCCTGGAGGGCGGAGTTCTACAAGAGGTCCATTGTCAGGAACGAAAAATCCCTCACGGACTTCTAGACACAGAAGTTCAGAAGGTCAGGGCCGAAGGGCACGAAAGCAGCCAACATGTTTGTAGATTTCAACATATAGAGAATAAGGGGCTTGGACCTAGGGCCTAGGAAGGTAGAAGCCTCCCCCCATTTGGGATGGTGGACATGAAGGGGAAACTCAGCCTAGGAAACCCAGAAGGTGGGCCTGACAGGCCCCAAGGCTGCTGGCAAAGGTAAACTGCCAAAGAGACCCCGCAAGGTGCCAAAACTTGACAAAATTAAAAGGGAGCAACATGGTGAACTCAAGATGAGGCTTTGGAGGTACACTAACCACTCAGGATACTAAAATGGGGCATGCAAAATGAGGCAGCGACAAAAAAAATCCAACAAGACGAAAGAAAAGAGGGTCCCCATTCCAAACGGGGCATGTGTGCTGAGGGCACACAAAATGGCGACTTCGCTGGGGAACACTCCCGAATGTTCTAAAGATAAATATTCATCCAAGACCCAAAATCTTTGGTTTCATAGACTAGAAGTAGACTTCCAAAGGTGAACTAGGGGAACGTGATCCTTAGTTGGGTCAGTCTACGGGACATCTCAGAAGTGTGTGTAGTGCATTCATTCCTTTACGTGAGATGATGACCAGTGGCTACCAATCCAACTGAGCAAGCTATGTAGATCACCCAACACCAAAAGTAACCCAAACATTGCTCCACTGCCAGTCAAGCGTCAATAGCCCCGATGGAGTTGTTGCTGCAATCCCATGGATATTGCTCTACTGCCAACCGGGCGTCCATAGCCCCGATAGAGTTATTCGCACACCCATGCGATCGCTTAGTTTTCAGAACTCCTTTTCTCTTTTTATTTGATATTTCTTTTAATGCATATTTTCTCATATATCTTTTGCTCGACCAAGTAAGCAATGAAGCCTACCATGGGTTGGGGACCACAGTGGTCACTAGAGTAGACTTAAGATTTTTCACTCACTGGGGTGTCATGGCAACCACGGTACAGTCCTTTAGAAATGATTATTATGTGTTTTATGTGAGATCCGAGATGTATGTAAAGAGTTCCAACCAAGGGTCGAGTCCTAAGGCAGAGTTCAAATGAGGAAATCGTTCCTAATCAGCCTTTAGAGACCAATGGTCAAGAGTGAATGCTTAGTCAAAGAACAACAAGGATAGATAGTAGAGCGAACCATCTGTTAGGTGAGCATGACCACCACAAGGGAACATAGAACATCCTTTCAAAACAAAATAGCCAGGGAGACAAGAAAAAAAAACAAAGCAAAACATGAAGACGCAAACAAACCAGAAGGGCAACCTACTCTAACCTATATACA
Source organism: Sequoia sempervirens (assembly GCA_007258455.2). Taxonomy (NCBI): domain Eukaryota; kingdom Viridiplantae; phylum Streptophyta; class Pinopsida; order Cupressales; family Cupressaceae; genus Sequoia; species Sequoia sempervirens. The sequence goes on from VDFB02010295.1 coordinate 169,558, forward strand.
AATATTTACAAGGGAGAGCTCGGAAGAGCTCAGGCCTAGAAGTAATTCTTTAAGTGCTGGCCATTGACTGGAAATATGATGTTTTCACCAATTAAGGTCTTTAGGTAGAAGGCATTATCTCCCAAAATTTTAGCTATTTGAAAGGGGCCAAGCCAAAGCTTGTCGAATTTGTTGTCCCCCTTTCTTTTCGTGGGCCTTATCCCAATACATGACCAAATCTGCAATTCTAAAAGCCTTGATTTTGGCTCGACGGTCGAACCATCTCTTAACCATGCCCTGATGTTTGGAAAAATTTTCTATTGCACGGTTTTAGACTTCCTTTAAATGCAAGAGCTCAACTAGCTGAGCTTCTCTACGATCTCCTCCCTCATAAAATTCATTGATAAACTATAGAGTGGGAATCTTCAGATGGATAGGAAATATGGGCTTTAGGCCATAAACGAGATGGAATGGGGAATCGCCAAGGGCAGCCTTATGGCAAGTGCGGTCAGGCCAAAGGGTGAAACAAAGCTAAGTGTGTCAGTCCTTGGGATTCCTATCTAACAGCTTCTTGAGTACTGTGATCAGGTTCTTTTTTGTAGATTCAACTAGGCCATTTCCTTAGGGGTAGTAATTAAAGGAAAACTTAAGAGCAATCCTGTAATCAAAGGCCCAACTAGCAAATTTTTATGAAGCGAATGCAAGTCCATTGTCACATACCAAAGTGTAAGGAAAACCAAAGTGATTTAAAATGAAATTTTCCAAAAAATTAGTAACTACTTCAGTTGTGCATTGCTTACAAATGATTGCTAATGTCCATCTAGTGTAGTAATCAGTTATGGTAAGAATGTACCTATGTCTCACAAATGATGGAGGGCTTACCAGACCGATGAAATTGAGACCCCATTGCACAAACGACCTTACCTCCAGCATAGGTTGCAGTGGGACAACGACATTCTTCTCCTTGGTAGTGACTTTCTAACATGTGTGACATGAGCAGACATGACAATAAGCATCTTTGAAGACAATTGGCCAATAATATCCCGCTCTCAATATTTGATGTGCAGTGGAAGGACCAAAACCATGGCCAGTGCTTCTTCCTTGCCCAAGCACTTTAAGTAAATGCCTTCATGATTTCTCTTGTATAGGATGGACCCTTGTAGCATGTAACTGTTGCTTTTCAACCTAAGAGCATGCTTTTAGACTCCCCACAAGTGCGACAGACACTTTTGGTTCAGTAAATAATAAACTACATTCTCGTACCATTCTCCTAGGGAAACATCCTTGAGCTGGTACTGTTGCACAGTGAGTTTGGGTCTAGCCTCGGCTGTCGCTTCAGCAATTGTGTAGGTAAGTGCTTATCCTCTCACCAATTTCATCAGTTGGATTTCCATATCATATTCTTAGAGCAAGGTGACCCACTTATCTCTTCGTTCACCTAATTCATTTTGCATAAGCAACACTTTTACTACCGGGTCAGGGACAAAGGCAAAAACTTTATTGCGCAGGATATAATGCCAAAATTTCTTCACCCCTTTGATGAGGACATCTGCCTGCTTTTCTACATTGTGGTATTGCAATTCAACATCCTTCAGGGGAGCACTTATGAAGGTGATCGGGTGCTCATTTCCTTCATCGTCTTTCTGAGTCAAAATGCTAGCACAAGAATGCTCTGAAGCAGATGAGTAGATATAGAATGGTTTCAGATAATCCAGACTGACTAACATGAGTGCTTCAGCAATGGCCTATTTGATTTCTTCAAAGGCTTGTTTCGCTTCGGGAGTCCATTCAACTTTGGTATCTTGTTTTAACATAGCATTGAGGGGCTTAACAATCTATGCGAAACCCATGATGAATTTCCTAACAAAGTTGATCTTTTCGAAGAAAGACTTTAATTCTTTCTTGCTACCTAAGGGTGGGATTCTCAGCAAGGATTGGATATGTTCAAGGTCAATGGAGATTCCTTGTTCTGAAATGATGTGTCCAAGAAATCTACCCTCAGTCACACCAAAAATGCATTTCTTGGGGTTAAGGGAAACTCCAAACTCCTTGCACCTCTAAAACACTTTGCATAGGTCAAAAACGTGATCACTCCACCTTTTAGAAAACACAGTTAAATCATCTATGTAGATGACTATGCACGTGCTAATTATATCTTTGAAGGCGATATCCATTGTGTGTTGGAAAGTGGCACCATTTTTTATGAGCCCTAAAGGTATTCTCTTGTAAGTGAATGTTCCCCACTTAGTGGTGAATGTTGTTTTATGATGGTCTTCATACTGTACCATTACCTAGTTGTACCCAGAGTACCCATCGAGGAAAGACATCATTTGGGATCAGTTGATGATCTGCAACACCTCATCCAATGAAGGCATTGGATAGATGTCCTTCTTCGAAGCTCAGTTCAAATTATGGAATTCTACACAATCTAATTTCCCCATTCTTTTTCCTGACCGAGACCAAGTTGGTCACCCACGTAGAATGCCTGACTGGAAAGATAATTCTTGTTGATGATGGGCTCCAATAAGGCATTGATAGAATGTTGCCGCTGATGGAATGGTCTCACTTCCATCTTGAGAGGGATGGTGTGTGTGATGATTGAGGTATCATAAGTCTTTAAATCCTCATAGCTCCATGCCACCATGTCAGGATACTTCTGCAAAACACCAATGATTCCCTCCTTTTCCTCAGACATGCATACTTTGTCAATAAAAACATTCTTGACCTCCTCGACTATCCCGAGGTTGTGAGCATCGCACTGGTTGCTTATGGCTTCCTTCTTAGTTTTTTGGTTCTAGTCTCTGATTTGATCCAAATCAAATATAGATTCTAGCTGAACCATGCCCCTAGGAATCATGTTGGTTTTTAGGTTAATAACCCCCTCTATATCCAAGTCAGCCTCCCGCGGATCTGCTTCATCAATTATTTGGGTTGCAAAGACATTAGAACTCGTGATGAATTCTAGGATATGTTTTCCATCATTGAAGAACTGAAAGTGAGTAACATTATCCAGGACAGATGGCATAGATGTTAACTCAACTATGAATTTCTTAAGCCCAGACAAAGAGAGGGGCTGCAAAGTTGTGGCTGCTTGAGCCACAGCATCAACTATACGATTCTGAGCATGAGGAATCAATTGTATATTGAATGCATCTAAACCATCTAAGAGATCCCAAACCCTATGCCTATAGTTTGCAAGTTTTCTATCATGGCAGGAGTACAATTTCCTAACTTGCTTAACTACGAGTTCAGAATCCCCAAAATCGTGCAACATTTTGACATTTTTCTTCAAGGCCATAAGAAGACCATGGACTAATGCCTCATATTCCGCTATGTTATTGGTGCAATAAAACTATAATCTATGGGCAGTAAAAAAGGTCTTACCTGTTGGGCTGATGAGTTTGATCCCAACACCAGCTCCTTGCTTTGACATGGACCCATCAAATCAGAGCGTCCAAAATTTGGAAAGTTCTTTGACTCTGGGTCCAACTAAACTTTTACTTCCCTTTGGCTGGGAGGCTACCTTCACAACCTTAGGGGAATCTTCTATCCCAATGTACTGAACAGAGGGTGGTTCTATCAGTATCTCCTTTGGCATTTCCATCTAAGGGGTAGTTGATTTCTTAACATGCTCCACTACTATTTGACATAAGCAGTAATCAAATTCAGAGTGGGCAGCATTGTGAATCCTGCACCAATTCAACAATAAGAGATCCTAAAAATTCATTTGGGTGCCCAAGTTGAGCTGATCCCTTGCACATTTTTCTATAAACTCCTAGAAACCACTGAGTAGGCCCTAGTTTTCGCCTTCATCATGTTTTTCACCTTCCTCTATTGGAATCTCCGTACTCTGGGGCATTTGAATAAAATCAGTCGGAGGACTGCAGGACTGCACAACACTAAGAGTACTTTTGAAACACATTCTTCCTGAGGCTCAGATTCATTTTGGTAGACAAAGGGACAATAATTTCCTAGTTCTATTTCAACAAACAACACTTCATTGAGATTGTTGTATTATGTGATCATATATTTCATACGAGGTTCACAGTCAATACAGATTTGGTTTGGTAGCCCCTTCCAAGGCAGCCACATTTGAGAAAGGTATGTGGTAGTATATCAATTTAGTGCCTTGGTGAATTCAATCCCCAAGATGATCCCATATGCATCAGGGATATCAGCCACTTGAATATCAATGACTTGTTGTATCCTTGGGTCTATAGCAATTTGCATCGCGATCCAGTTTATTTCTCCCACAATGTTGATCTATGTTTTGTCCAGTTGGTTCACTTTCCTTCTTGAAGGCATGGGGGTGATCCCAAGAGCCTCACACACTACCAAAGGCATGAAATTGACAAACGCCCCTGAATCAAGCAGGCAATTATGCAAGTTCTTCCCAAATATCCGAATGGTGGTAAGGAAAGGGGGAGTTTCCAACCTTCCTTGGAAGATGCCCATATGCATGTCTATGTGAGCTATCTAACCTCCATTTTTGTCACCAACCTTATCCTTGATCTGCCTAGATAGCCGATCTTTAGAACTCTACCTATTATTCGGATTTGGTTCATTTTCCATTTGCTTACCTGCAGACTGATTTATGGGAACATCCTTCCTTTTTCCAGTATTATCATGTGTCATAGGTTCTTGCTTATGCTCTTTAAAGGAAAATCTCTTAGCTAATGTTTTACTGTGTTGTGCTGGAGGATGGGGTTCCATTGAGTACCCTGAAGAAAGCATGCCTCATGGCGGGGACCTTGAGTAGTTCAAAGGTAGACAATTTTATTTTCACCTTTTTGAACTCTTTTGCCATGTATTCACCCATTTGCTCAATCTTAGAGCCATAGGCTTGACCTATTGCAGAGTCAGGAGGTTGGACTTTGGTTTGGCTTGACAAGCTTTGGGGTTGGCCTTGAGGCTGATTCTGCGACTAATTTTGAGGCCCATTCTTGTTAACATATTGGGTCGGTACATGGGGAATTCCAGGGTTGTTGTTGGCATTAGAGTCAGGCAGGGTAGTGAAATTGTTCAGTGGAGTAGAGGTTGTAAAGGGTCCACCTGACTGCCTATTTTCAAGGAAGTAGGGAGTTGATCTTTGATGGAACATGTGGACCTCATCTATGTATGGTTATTCTTCATCTAGTGGACCATTATCTATTGAATCAAAAATTTGAGCTCAAGTTTGTTCGTTACTTACCTCCTGCACTTTTTCACTCCTCATGGGAGCATGCTCTACTTCGGGCTCGTTGCAGTCACTTCATGGAAATGGTACTTGGTTGACAATGAGATAGGAGGATTCATATGGCTCAAATGGGACAATGTCCCTGCAACTGACACTGTCAGCAGCATTTTGCACTTCTACTCAAAATATTTTAGTAGTTGTCTGGAATTCAGGGCAGTCCAACTCAGAGTGTCTAATGGTTTTGTGAATCTAACACCATCTGGACAAAGCTGCCTTAACGAGATATACTCTACTGGTCATCTTTTTGTTGCTTATCGGTTGGTCGAAAGGAGTAGGGACACCTCCGTTATTGGGCCTTGTATTCCACATGCGATTCTGCCTCTGAGAAGGTCTCCTTTCTGAATTTTGATTAGTATTTTGTCCTCTATCATAATTCTGCCCAGAGGAGGTGCTTGCTTCCCGATTGTCCCCACTATCACTGTTATCTCAATTATCTGATTAAGATTGGCCTAGAGGTTATGTTGGGACACTTGTAACTGATTATTTTGATTCCTCAAGTGCATCATTTTAGTGGACATTTTTCTTTATCATCTCAGTCAACTCCTCGAGTTTGTCTTTCTCCATAGTGCTGCTTGACTGCAGTGTCATATTTTGGAGAAAGACGGGCGGGGTCACTGACTGATTCTAATGGTTTGGAGGAAATTTTGGCCCAAGTAGATATAATGGCGCATGGGGCTGCTGAGAACACACTTGCTATTGTTGGGTTGCCTGAGAATAGTTGTGTTGTGGTTGAGGCTACAAATAGGAAGGCATAGGAGGTGCATAATTCAGTGGTTGTCCCATGTGTGGGATGATTGGAAACTAAGGTATCTGATTCATAAGAGGGGTCTGATGAGCGAATGCTTGATTAAGCGCTTGAATCTGCATCAGGTGAGCTATTGGTCCCAAAGAGGGCACCAGGACGAAGATATTCTACCCCAAATCTACACTAGCAATAATAGCCTATGTATAGGCTATTACTAATGAGGCAGGTGGTGGACGCATCCTTTTTACCAAGGCCGATGTGAGATTGTCTAACACCGCATAATAGACCGGCAGGGCCGCAACATCATTATGGAGGTATGGGTCCTGAAGCCTTGTGAAGGCACGATGAAAATGGTCATTAAAGGATCCAATGGGTTCGTTGACCTCCCTCCTGATGGACATAAACTGCCTATATAACTCTGAGGGGTTGATCAGGATCTTATATTTTTGTAGGAAAGCATTCTTCATTAGGTTCCATGAGGTAATGGATCCCCTTGGTAGATTGATGTACCAATAGAAGGCTTCTAAGCCAGACAAATGTGGAAAAGGCAGCATGCAACATCCTCATGATCAACCTGCATTTCAGTAATCATTGTTTCAAATATTTTGATGTGTTCTTCCGCTATTTTTTGTGGGTCACAAGGATTGAACTTCGAACAAAAGACTTTTGGACTCTTGGGCATATCATGATAAGTGGCAAAATGTATCGGTGAAGGATTATGTGGTAACCAAGCCATGGCAGGAGGTGGAGGTGGTATTTGTTGTTGGGAAACAACAAGTTGAGTTTGTGCTTGCAATAGGACAGCAGTCTGGGACTGCACCTGAGCTGCGGCTATTCGGGTTGTACCTTGGACTAGAAGGGCCGAGAGAGAAGCAATTCCCTGGCTGCTGGAGATGGGAGGTAAAACTGCAATTTCAGAGGATCAGGTGGAAGACAAATGCAAGTTGAATGAGGGTGAAGGTGAAATGGAAGTGGGTGGAATGGAGGAAGAGGAAGAAGCAGCACTACTTCCCTTGGTTCATTTTTCCCTTGTAGGAGGCTGCAACTCTTGGAGTTCTCCCTTATTTGGTGTCAACCGTAGAACCCTTCGAAACCTTTCTGGGGAGAACAATCTGATTTGATCTAGCTTCACAAGGCCCTCCTAGCGCCGATTCTCTTGATGGGTTTTTTGCACTTTCTCAACATAGGTAGTACACGATTGTACTACCTCCCTTGAAAGGAAATTTCCCACGGCAAGGCGTTGAAAATCTCCCCAAGGTCTCTCGGGTGTCAAGTCATGACTTGCATGGAATTCTTTAGTTGATTTTAATGTGATTTTTCTGGTAATCACAGGGTAGACTTACATAGCTAGATATGAGGCAGAGCTTCAAATCTGAAGTTTCGAGATGGAGGTTGAGTTTCACTTTGTTGTAGGTTCGAACAACAATCTAAAACTTCAGTGTTTATTTAAATTTGGCTATACAATGTGCAATGAACCTTAGTATAGGTTAATTCTTAAAAAAAAAAGAACGGGGAGGATGGAAGGTTCCTAGATCTACAACTAACTATGAATAGTAATCATGGAGTTAGTGCAATGGATAGCTTCTTGGAAAAAATATTCCACTTAACCAAAAATCTCACAGTCTCATGGAATTTGTGCTATCTTCTAAGCTCTGCAAATATTTCATCTTTCATTCACCATATGCATACATGAAAAAATATGAAAGTGTGGGGAAGCTTTGAATTTAAGCCCAGACTAACTTTACACAACCATCTACCAGCAGCAAACAACAAAAAGTATGGACTAAGAAGACATCTACACAATAGGAATTTTCACAACTACAAAACAAAATTTCTAAAATCTATCAAAGAAAGAATACAGTTAACTAAAACAACAATACAAATCTAATTAAAGCATCTGACAATGGAGGTTGAATCAAGTAACATGTGAAAAACTCAGAAAATGCACCAAGTCAATGTATTTTCATTATAAATTTCTGCAGCATGTCTTTACAACAACTCAAACTCCTTGTGCAAATGAGAGGAGAGCCCTATTTATAGTGCCCAAAAATTTAAATGAATGGCCAAGATTAATTCTCACTGTGTGGCCAAGATTCATTACAAAATAGGGTTCCTCCAACCCCCAATATATTACAATTTAAAATACATTCTTGTCCCTTTCCCTATTTTGTCTCCTACTAATGACACTATAGCATTTTTTGTCTTTTGTTGATTGCTCTTTTACTGTAGCTACTCCTTTGGAGGCTCCTCATTGATAACAGGGTTTTCCTCTTGCTTCTTTGAAGCTGCATACTCCATGAACTTTAGCATGATTGGCTGGAGCTTTTCTGTCTCAATGATCTCATATTGCAACATTTGGTAGCTCCATTCTTTAGCATTATCTTCCAGCTTCTTCCAGTCCTCATCATATTTTGTGCCCTAATCTCTGAAAAAATCTAATTGATCAAAGGCACGAGCAACAAAACTCATAAACTCCACTGTTATTTCACTAGACATCCCATCCTCTATTTACTTTTGAAAGTAAGGTCTTAACTTTTCCAAATCCATTTGTACTGCGGGCATGTCATACTCCATCATCAGCTTGAGGTATCGAGCATATTCTACCCCAATTTTCTTAACCCATTCAATATCTGGATCTACCTTACTCATTGTTTGCTCCAACCATTCCTTCCTATTGTCAAATTCCTGCCTCCACACATCCATTAGCCAGTGATCATTCCTTTTGAATGTAAGCTCCTTTTCCCATGTGGCCTTCCGAAACTAAAGGATAGCCTCGATCTTTGGAAAGGTGGAGTTGTATGTTGCAGGGAAGTCAGTGCAAAGCTTCCTCGTGCTTTCCAAAGATTGTTGTAAATCCAAGAACTTATTGGCTATCTGAACAACCCGGCTAATTCCCATATTCCCGACATACAAGACCTATCGAAACCAGTTCTCTGTATCTTATCCAAGTTTTTTCTTCTCTCCAACTTGTCAATTTGTTCCTTGGACAGTAGTTGGGGAGAAGCCACAGATGTGGTGGGTATGTCATCAATTGAGGACCATTGTTGGATGTAATCCGTCAAGGAAGCCACCTATGCTTTGTGCTCATCTTTCAAAATCTTGTCCTATTTTATCAGATGTACCACCGTAGCCATTAACTCATCAAGGTGTCCTACCTTTTGTTCTCTAGTAGCGGTCCCCAAGTCGATGGTTGAGATGTTGTAACTCACACTAGCCTGGCCCACCACGAGCATTGCTATCTGCACAGCTTGAGACCCAGAAGCATCCATTGTTACTTTGGATCTTATCTTAGGCTTCTTCTCTTTCCTAGTTGTGATTTGTGCTCGGGATAGGATAGCTTCCAGCCTCGCTCTTTGGTCCTTCAACATGAGGGTCTTCTTTTCAAGCTGTCTCCCTAACCACTCATGCATGACAGACTTTTCCTTAGGTGATTCACGACCACCCTCACCCTTCTTGGCCAAGACTTCTATTTCCTTATCCCCAGGAGCCCGTTCTTCCATTTTAGCAACATCACCCTCCTCTTCATCGAAGACCTAGATGAACACAAGGTGCTTAATGGGAGGCTTGGTAGACAGTTTTTGTTGGGGACCTCCTTCCTTATCCATTTTCTCCCCCTTCTTTTCCTCAGTTGGCTCAATCTCATGCATGTGCTCCTTGGGCTGCTCAATTTCGAGGCTCTTGATAGCTTGAGCCTCATCCTCAGGTCTGTCTTCTTGTTGCTATCCTTCTTCCCCAAGAGGTGACCTTTTTGCCTCTTCTTCAGTACCCTTCAGCTACCAGGCCATTTCTTCCTCAAGGTCATCATCGAAAGCCTGCATGATGACCCTACCACTAACATCTTCCTCCTCATCCCTGCTCTCGGAAGAGCCTATTCCTTCTTCCTCATAGGCCACCCTGTTGATTATGCGGTGTTCATACTCGGGGTGCTCATGGTACTCATTGACCTCCTCTTCAAATGGCCTCGAGGCCTCTTGTTCTTGCCTTTTCCATTCCTCATAAATTAGCATATTGGCTTCCATGGTCAGTGGACTGGTCAGAGGCTATGAAGGTTTAGCAGTGGTGAGGACCTGTGCAAGGGCTACTTGAAGAGTGGGATCCATAAGGATCTGGGAGAGCTCAGAAGGGATATTTTGCATATGCTTGGAGAAGGCTTCAAGAAGGGCAGAATCGAGCATTGGTGTCATCACCGTAGCTAAAGGGAGCGATGCAATTGGTGATATGGTAGCGAAGGAAGGAGTCATCACAGCAGAGGAAGAGTCAATTATTATCATAGGCTCGGTCGAAGGTGAAGGGGCAAGATGGACAGAGATGTCCACTACCGGTGGGGATGTGGCAACCATGGCCAGGGAGGTAGATAATGGGGCAGTTAAAGCAGGGAGAGCCAAAAGAGGTTTTAACTGCTCCACACCTTTTTCTTCTTCCTCTTGGATTATAGGCTGCTCTGTGGTGCCCCCTGTTTGCTTAAATTTCTTGGAAGGTGAGCCTCCTTGGTCCTTTCTTGTATAAACCTTGGGGTCAAGAGACTGCTCCATTTCTGTCTCTTTCCTCTTCTTGGATCTGGTGACTAGAGGAGACTTAGATGTCCTGCCTGTTGAAATGGTGGCAATGGTGTCCTCTGTGGCACTTGGCTTTCTTTTAAGCCCCTCGTATGTTAAGACCATTCCTTGTTGCCTCAACCAACTCACCTGTCCTTTAACCCATTCCTCGGTTTAGGCCATGATGTGAAGATCGTCAACGTCCTACTCATCTCAATCTATTGCAAGTAGTGGCAGATTGGTGACTGCATTATACCAGGGATCCATTACGGTATCCTCATCCTCCTCTACTTGATCCAGTATAGGGAATAGTTGCACCCTCCTTATGAAGTATGCAGTCATCCTCATATAGTGCCTAGCTCACACTTCCTTTTCATCCTAAAAATTTTCCCAAAAGTCTTTGACATGTGCAAATGGGTACACTCTGGCCCTAATGCCTTCCTTACATGCCTGTATGGGTAAATCCGTGGGCGAGGAGTGTCTAGTTGGAAGTGGTATTCCACTAGCTCTTTTTCTAAATTTCCAGCACACTAGGAAGTTTTCAGTTTATATATGCCCTAACCAAGGGTCAAGGGATAAGAAATTCTCACCACGTGTTTTCCGCTGAAGACTTCCTATATGTGTTGGAGCTGCTAGGAAATTTCTAATAGGATGATCCGATCATTGGGGTACCAGGGTAGTCTGTTTGGTATTTCTGTGAAGCCCTAGGCACAAATGTATGTGAACTTGGGGAACTGAAGGAATAGGAAAGCGTACTGCTTCAGGAACGCTCGCACACTATGAGAGACTTCTCTCAAAATCTCCTCCAAGCAGCTAGATGAGGTGACCAATGAAGGCGTCATTTACCCTGCAATACTCCTTGAAATTTTGGTACTGGATCTGAGGATACCTGTCGTAGACCTTCAATTTTCAACCCTGCTCTTCATTGGGTGCCACAAACAACCTGCTATATTGCCTTTGGTCCACCAGGGAGTAGAAGAGATACAAGGTCATGTAAAACTTGAAACTCTTCTTGACATTGATGAAATGCTCATGGAAGTAGTCGCTTATTATGCCCTCTCAGTAGAACACAGATTTTGTGGTGATGTCCTCATTCCCATGGAGGATTTGCTCAACAAAGTACACCATCAACTCTTGAAAGAATGGTGCGGTAGGTAGGCCCATTACCTGGCTTAGCATGGTAACTAAGTCATGGTAATCTTCATGAAAATCATTGCAGAAGAGTTCGTGAGGAACCTTCGCAGCGCTGTCCTTTTTTCCTTAAGCCAATGCTAGTTTATCAATATTTTGCGGCCTATTGGGTTGTCATTCCATGTTGCCTGACATTCCTCTATGATGGGTGTTTCCATTTCCTGAAAAGTGGGAATGTGGAAGGTCTTTGTAATGCCTTCAGCTGACATATCTGCTAGAATATTACCATCCCTATCGATGATGGTCCTTGGCTCGGTTTGACAGGCCTACCGAAAAGCCATGAATAACTCACGAGCAATGAGAGATGTGGGAAAGCCTGCAGCTTTTGTGATTCCACTCTATCTGATCAGCCTTGCATTCTTGGTCATCAGGTTGATTCTGACCGTCTATATGAATTGATCAATATCAACTTGGCCGATATTGGTGTTTGTTATTTCCTTCTAGTCCATGGTGATTTTTAATCGCAGAGGCTCACCCTTCCCTTTGTTTAGTGCCCCTTCTGAGGGTCCTGCACCTGATTCCATATATCCTGTGAACAAAGGCATTGTTAGTACAACCAATCATGAGAGCCTTATTGTTAGTCAAAATCCCATAGATGAGATTAGATTTAGACATTTAATCATTCATAAAATCATACCTTTTCTTCTAGATCTCATTAGTCTTTTCATTGAGGGCTTTTGGGCAATCCGAGCCCAAAGGGCCAGAATTGCTTGGCAAGAATGTTGTTTTGAGAGGGCAATCAGGGTAGAGCGATCCAAGAGACTTTTCCTGACCAAATTTTAATCGTTCAAAATGATTGTAGCAAAGAGGATCAAAATTAATCACGTGGGTCGAGATCACATTTCAAATTTGAGGTCATTTGGATCGATTTGGGAGTAACTAGAGGTACAAGGCCAGAAAGCCGTCCAAAGTTAGCCATTTGGGATGACTGAGCAGAAATGGAGTTCTGAGCATGAAACTCTAGGTTCTGGGACCTAGAGGGTCAAAGGGCAGATGGAAATTTTTAGTTACTAAAGCGCTCAGGCCTGAGGAGACGAGAAGCTGTCATGCCTTCGCCGTTCAAAATGGCAATCATTGGACGGAAGTCCGAAAGGGGCGGCATGGCGTACCGGACCCAACACTTAGGTTGGACGTTGCATTTTCCTTTTCAGTTTCCATAATGATCACAGAGATGGAGCCCAAAGCTCGGAAGGGCGAGCGTGAATTTCCCTTTTGGAATGGCAGAGGAGGGACGAAGTCCCGGAGGCCAAAGCCCAAAAAGGGCGAGGTTATTCAAATTTCAGGGCCAATGTTGAGGTGGCGAATGGATGCTCAGGGCCCTGGAGCTGGAAGGTCATCGTCGGTTCACCATTCAAAACGATGAAGATGGGACAAAATTCCATAGACAGAAGTCTACAGATAGTGTCCTAGGAGATCATCAGAAAGTTGTGTATGCACGTGAAATAGATGGCAAAAGGAAAGGAGGACTCTGGAGCTCGGGCGAACGGGGTGACTCCTCCATTTGGAACGGCAACATCTTCATGGACTTCCAGACATGAAAGTCTTAGGGTTTGGGCCTGAATAGCAAAAATGGTGGCCCAGAAAGGATGTTCAAGTTTTTAACATTGACGATGAAGGGATGACAGAAGTCTGAGGAGCTCGGCCCGGGGGGTCAAATAGTCATTTTGGCAATGCTAGTTTTTTCTGTTTTCGACTGCCAAGAGGAGGTCTGGACCTGGAGGGCATGAATGCCCCTGGCCGATGAACGGTCATGACGAGGTGAAGTTCTGGCCATGAATTCAAGGGAACTTTGGAGGTTTATTGAAGAATCAAAAACATGGGTTTTGTGTGCTTCATCGTGTTTTATCAATCACATGTTATTTTAACCTATGTTGTTCATTTTAAGCTTTAAAATCATGAAAAAATGCTCAGGAGGGTAAACAGTAAACCTACCTCGGACACCCAATGTGGGAAGGTGTGCAATCCACTAACAGTCGGCACGTGATGGCAACAGGTGTGAGGGTGATGATCGATGAAGACAGGGATCCTCCATCATTAATGGCTCCATTAAATGCAAGTACAGCGAAGCATAAGGTTGGTGAATTCAAATTCACGAACAATGGCAGGAGGCTTGGGACCCACAGTCCGGGAGGACATGGGATGATGATTGTTTGGGATTTATTTTGCATACAGATGGCCAAAAGGATCCCAGGACCCAAAGGGCGGAAGTCCGCGACTAGTTTTCTGTTTTAAAATTCTTGTTTGGAAATCATCGGCGGTGAAAGGGAAGTCAGGGCCTGGAGGGCAGAGTTCCGCCAGAGGTCCATCGTTGGGAATGGCGAAGCCCTCATGGAATTTCAGACATGAAATTCTGGAGGGTCGGACCTAGAGGGCACAAAAGTAGCCAAAACACTTGCAAATTTCAACGGACGAAGAACAAGGGGCCAAGACCCAAGGCTTGGGAAGGAGGAAGCCTTCCGCTATTTGGGATGATGGACACGAAGGGGAAACCTAGCCTAGGAAACCTGGCGGGGCAGGCTAGATAGGCCCCAAGTCCGCTGGCAGAGGAAAACTACCAAAGAGACCTCGCAAGGTGCCAAAACTTGACAAAATTAAAAGGGAGCAACACAGTGAACTCAAGATGAGGCTTTGGAGGTACATTGACCACTTGAGACACTAAAATAGGACACGCAAAATGAAGTGGCAACAAAAACAGCTTGGAAAGACAAAAGAAAAGAGGGTCCCCATTCCAAATGGGGCATGTGTTCTAAGGACACAACAGTTCCAAAAGAAAAGAGTTTGTTGAGAAAGCTATATGTGGTCTCTGATGAAGACCTGGCCAAAGTAGAGATCAAAGATCGGGATATTACTGCCCAAATGACAAACAAGTTCATCCATTTCCACTTGATGTTCTAGTGAACTAAAGTGGCTGCAACTACTTTGAACCAGACGATGAATAACATGTGGGAAAATTTCTCCCAATTGAGCAAGATGGGTTTGCCATCCCCATTTCTTGAAGATGGGTCAATGGCCATAGTTGACTAGATTGCAAAAAGAATTGAAGAAAAGGAGCAAGACTCAATTTTTTTCTAGATTTTTGGCCATCCTCCTACCATAGTAGACATTGAAGATGTTATTCATCCTCTTGCACAACTACTTTTCCATTGTGAGGTGGAGGTCGGTTTACCTGAGGTACTTCATATAAAGAAACACTTGACCTGGGTGAAGCCCAACATAATTTGCACAATATAGCAAGACCATCCAAGGATGACTAACCACCCCTGCAAGCAGCCATTTCTAGGCTCTAATTCTATCGCCAATGGATGGCACTTCGTTCTGTGAACCAGAGAATTTTTTTGGGTTCCCCGTTCCCCAAAGCGAACCCCCCTTGATAGTCTCCAGAAGCTATGAATATGAAATTGTCGACCATGCTCCCTTTGGGTTTTGCTTTTTGGCTAAGCATTGGCCCATGCCTTCAAATAAATCCATTGACCCCCTTTTTATTGTCACCACAACCTCTACAACATGTTCGCCCATCGCTCTCCAAAGGAGTTTTCTCCTTGCCCATCTATGAGTCCCTGATATGCTCCCACGCGTCTTCACTGCTAGTTATTTTGTTTATTTCCTTTGACTTCCTCATTGGTCCCTGTTCATGTGCCACGTAGCTCCTAATCACAAAAAGGTTTGGTGGGCTCCATAGGCGGCATCTATATCAAGCATTATTGCTACGTGTCATCTCAGCGCAAGCTTTCAATAGAGGAAGGGTAAATCAGTTGTGAGTAGTGATATGCTGCCATGCATCCCTTCCTTACAAGCTTCTTCAACAAAAGGAATGAAGCAAACAAAAGGATACAATATGTTGTCATGTGTTCTAACTTCCTATCCAAAGATGCAACACTTGTCTGCTTGATACTTTACTAAGACCACTGCTATCATTCGCAGGGGATACACCTGAATGGAGGGTGACCAAATACTGTGTCTCAAATCTTTTCTGTTACAATGGGCAAGGAAAATCATTGCTCAAGATTTTGAATCTTTTTGGTTGTTGCTCGCTAAGTGGTGGGAGGCTTGCTATAAATACTGCTCTTTTCTTCTGAAGAAGGGTTCTAGAAGTTGGAGGTTCCGAGTTCGAAGATTACATGCTATATGTTTTTCAAGCTTCACTAGTTTTAGAATTACAAGATTGTTGGAGAGACTAGGCCTTTTATTGTTTAGATTATTGCATGAACTCATAGACTATGCCATTGTTAGGCCTCTATGTTTCTTATGCTATTGATAAACTTTATACTGTGTCATTATTGTTTGAATGGTTTATTCTGTAGTTCTATAATTTGAATGCACATTTGTTGGTTTAGATTAATGTCTTTCTACTCTTTATTAGTAAATGGGTATGATTATTATTTGATGTCATTGAATGAGCTATTCATACTGCAATCCTTAATTTATGCTATTCTAAGACATGGTAAATTGCTAAGCAAATCCTTAGATCATATCCAAAAGATAGGTTTATCGTGCCTTTTATCTAAATTCTGGCGCATCACCTTAGTTAGATTCTTTATTTTTATATCTGCTTCTATTTCCCATTCTAAAACTCCAATTACAGAAGAATGTTTTCTTTAAAAATCTAGAGGTCACTCAGTTTAGCGCAATAAGTGCCCCATAAACTGAGTTTCCCACAAAGGGTTGTTACCTTGCCAATTTTGGCATCAACACCTTTCTTCCCCCTCTCTCTTCTTTTTTATTCAATTCTTGGTTTGTATTCATTCATTTTTTCTCCTTATGCTCTTTGATTTCCTAATGAGGGATCATAGAGTGTTATCTGAAAGGTTGATTCAAAAGCTACAAACACAAGCTAAGCCAGAAACATTCAGCAAAATAATCTAATCCTATTAACTCGCTAAATGGACAATGATTTCCACTCTAAATAAATATGTTTCTTGAATCATTGTGAGCTCAAGAAATATTTTGTTTGATAGATCAAACCCATAATGTGGATAAAATCCTTCAATAGTTACTTACATCTGACTTTTAAACATTTAAATTTGACAATTAGGTGCACATTTTCTCAGAAATCATAAAGCACTTAAAACATGAATGATACCTTGTGCCTTTTATGAAATTCAACAAACATTAGTAAATTATGTCTTTCAAGTTTTAATGAAGATCATTAGTAATATTGTGAATTCAGTGGTAGAGTCAAAGTGTGGTTGTAATCCTACATTTTAACACAATTCCTATTGTGGGTTTTGAGAGAAACTCAGATTGTGAGGGTTGTAATGGCATCCCACTTTGGCAAAGCGGGATGGAAGTACCACATGAGTAAATTCTCTGTAATGAATAACTAAAGAGAATGTGGCACCAACCACATATCAAGATCATTAGTAATATTGTGAATTCAGTGGTAGAGTCAAAAGTGTGGTTGTAATCCTACATTTTAACACAATTCCTATTGTGGGTTTTGAGAGAAACTCAGATTGTGAGGGTTGTAATGGCATCCCACTTTGGCAAAGCGGGATGGAAGTACCACATGAGTAAATTCTCTGTAATGAATAACTAAAGAGAATGTGGCACCAACCACATATCAAGATCATTAGTAATATTGTGAATTCAGTGGTAGAGTCAAAAGTGTGGTTGTAATCCTGCATTTTAACACAATTCCTATTGTGGGTTTTGAGAGAAACTCAGATTGTGAGGGTTGTAATGGCATCCCACTTTGGCAAAGCGAGATGGAAGTACCACATGAGTAAATTCTCTGTAATGAATAACTAAAGAGAATGTGGCACCAACCACATATCAAGATCATTAGTAATATTGTGAATTCAGTGGTAGAGTCAAAAGTGTGGTTGTAATCCCCATTTTAACACAATTCCTATTGTGGGTTTTGAGAGAAACTCATATTGTGAGGGTTGTAATGGCATCCCACTTTGGCAAAGCGGGATGGAAGTACCACATGAGTAAATTCTCTATAATGAATAACTAAAGAGAATGTGGCACCAACCACATATCAAGATCATTAGTAATATTGTGAATTCAGTGGTAGAGTCAAAAGTGTGGTTGTAATCCTGCATTTTAACACAATTCCTGTTGTGGGTTTTGAGAGAAACTCATATTGTGAGGGTTGTAATGGCATCCCACTTTGGCAAAGCGGGATGGAAGTACCACATGAGTAAATTCTCTATAATGAATAACTAAAGAGAATGTGGCACCAACCACATATCAGGCTCCAAACATAGGCTGGATTGTGAGTGATCCCAAGATGAAAAATCATTTTAAGGTACAGGGCAGTGAAAATGTGCAAGCACAAAGATTTGTAAAGATCAAACGTTATGGAAAAATTTAGTGAAAATTAACCAACTTAATATCACCAAGTTGATAGGATATCTGTAGACACATGTATCTGCATTGGTGGTGCTGATATTGTGAACTTTATGCTTATATTATACGAAAGATGAGAACAAACATAATAATTTCCACCTCCAATCCTAAGAGAGTTATTAGAGTAGTTCGTAATAAATGTGGGGTGAATCAAGTGGATTTATCCATGCTCACAAACTAAGAGGGCAGTTTTTCCATGCTATCATACACATTGGATAGAGAGCCAACTCTCCTAGTGGATTCGATTCATACAGTAGTTTGAGTGCAAAACTGATGGGCATAGAAAGAAAACTAAACATAAAATCAACAATAAGTGGTTTCTTTAAAATAGTAGTGGAGACAACCAAATTGGCAATGCTTACGTAGTTAAGCCATTAGCCTCTACCACTATCGTTAGTTACATTTTTTTTTATTACCCTTCATTTCAGAGCACACATTAACCATTCCTTACATTCCACCATTTCACCAAGTCTTTGTTGTGACTGTAGGAAGCCTCTCGGCTTAAATATAGGTAAAATACCTAAGCCTTCAATAATTTAACTTCATATGTAATTTTAGAAGGAATAGAAGAGAAAAAATTAATAATAATATTAATTGTGGTTGGAGAAAAAATATATTATAGATATGTTATTAAGGTAAAAAAAAATTCATGTAAGTTTTTCTAATTTCTTTCAAAATTTTATTATATGTTTCTTAATTATATAATATATAATATATATTTATGTTTCATTATTTTAATACATTACATAATTATAATAAGAGGTAGGTTAATATATATTTAAAATAATTAAAACTATCAAATTAAAAATATGAAGATGTTAATTCTAATGTAAGTAAAATATGTAGTAAACATGATAATTCTATAGTAAAATCAAGAGAAGAGATCAAATTTATATTTACTCATATTTAACAAGAGCTGCAGAGCTGCGAAGTTTATGTCAAAAAGTACATGAATAGTCTTATTTTGATTTGTTAGAGCTACAAAGAAGTGAAGTTTTTGTCAAAAAGTACACGAATAGTCCTATTTTGATTTGTTGTGTCTGCTATGTTTTAGCAACAACGTTGATATTATAAAAACTTAATAGTAATCTTGAAATTTTTCAAATGGTGACATGTAATATTATAAACAAATTGTTGGAATAATGTGTTAGGCAATCTATTGATAGACCTAATCAAGGATACTTATAAGCATGATATAATTATTTTACACCAAATGAGAACAATGGCATGGGTACATTAGGTCACATCATCATTTGTAGCATGCTCATCTAGGATTGCATCAAAAACAAAGTCATGCTTTTTGGAGGTTAGTATTGATCTTTGATATTTAGAAAAGTGGAGAAGTCAATGAGAGATGAAATATTTTATGATTTTTTAATTTTTTATGAACTTATTTTGATATGCATTTATAATTTTTGTGAAAATTTAATAAGATAAGACTCAAATGAATGTGAAATCTATTAGAATTTTAAAGGTTTATAATATTAGAAACCATACAAAACTTAAGATAGGACTTCTAATATACAATCAACTTCTTTCTTTCTACGTTCACTTATGCATCCATATTTCATTGCAATCATCTTTGTATGACCTAAGTCAAGATAGCTTGTGTGTGCTCAATTAAAAATAGCTCTAATTTTAACCCTAACCTTGTTCCTAGCCCTAACCCTAACCCTAACTATAATTCAAACCCTAACTATAAGCCTGACTATAACTATAATTCAAACCCTAATTGAAACTCTAACCCTAACCATAAATTTAATTCTTAACCTAGTTCTAGTAGTAAACCACCTTAATTTTAACCCTAATTCTTACCCTAACCCTAATTCTAACCATAACCTTGATTGTACTTTGAATATAACCTTAATTTTAAGTATAATAATAATCATAATTCTAACCCTTACCTTAATCCTAATTCTAAATATGATTTTAACCCTAACCCTAACCCTAACCCTAATTGTAATTCTAATGCTTACCCTAACTCTAATTCCTACCCTAATTCTAATAGTAACCTAATTAAAAGAATTTTGAACAATTTGAAATCTATATAATTTTTTTTTATGTTTTTTTTTGTACTCATACTTTTAATTTAAAAATTAATTCTAACTATGATTTAACCTTAAAATTATGTTTTCTTTTCTATGCTTATTAATGTTGTCTACTACTTACTTGACTAATATAATAGTTAAAAAAAATAGTTTACATACCCATTTTTTATTTAAGAAAAAAGGATGTCCATTTTAACAACTTGTTTCTTCTAACCATTGTATACATTATTTGTTTATCCTATTTGCATTACTTATGAATAGATATTATTTGTTTATTTTTTGGGTGTTTAAATTTTTTAAAATATATTAGATGATATTATTTGACTTGTTATATTTTTATATAGTTCTCTATATATTATAATAATTTTATTTTGAATAATATATCATCTTATTATGATATTTTGTTATAGAAATATTTATTAATTTAGAATATTTTAAAATATAAATATAAAAGATCTTTTTAGAATTTTTATCTTCAAATATTTATTGAAATCAATTTAGGTTAAGATATTGAAAATCTTCTTATCATAAACATAAAGTTCATTCTGAGTCTCTTGGTGATTTTGTTGTACCAACTGCAATCTACTAAAATGGTTAGAATTGTGATTATATTTTTTATTCAAAAATGCATTGTTAAAATCATTTTCCTCTCCATGGCTGCCATGCATTGGCATTGTCATGTTTCTTTTATACTTAAAAGTAAATTTGTAGCTATTAATTTTTATGAGATTTTTACTTTTCAAATTTGTTACTTCAAATAACTAAATTAATTTACATGTTTGTTTTGGGAATCTATATAATTTCATTTTTATTTATTCTTATGAAAACTAGTTTTGAAAATTTTATGAAAGCTTTTGTTAATGATCATTCTTGAAATTGTTTTAAAAAATCTTCAATAATTAACTCTTGTCAAATGTAAATTAAATTTATAGTATTCTAACATTCTCAGAGAAATATCCTATGTTATATTTAAATAAATTTACATACTACTGTAGGTATCTATTGTTGAACCCAAAAACTTAAGGTTATAACTGCAAGAATCTATTGCTTAACCTAATAAAATTCAATAAAAACTGAATCATAATGAGTTCTTTTTGTATATTTTATTTTTTCTAACTATACTTAACCCTAAAATAATTTTAACTCTGTTATAAAAGTTAAAAACAAACTCTATTACCAGCAGGAAATTTAATTTAAATCCATTTCATGAGAAATATTTATGTATTTGATAAAGAAGATACAACTTTATATAAAGAAAGGGTTAGAATTGTATAACTAACTGAATAATTTAAAATTAATAATGCTTCCTCTTAGATTATGAAAGAAATAGAAGAAATAAATACAATTGAAAATAAAGAGGAATTTCATTATATTTTATGTTAATTCTTACAATAGCCAAAAAGTGTTTTAAATCATATATTTTAATGAACAAAGAACATAGTAAGCCAATACAGAAGAAAATGGCACATAAATCAATATATTCTATCTTAAAATTATTAGGTTATAGGTAGATACATGTAATATTACAATATTGAATTTGTTTAAAACATTTTGCAGAGAAGACAATGGATTTATAGAAAGAAATTTTTTAAAACTATACAAAAATTAGGTTTGAACCGAGATTACCTCTAAGAAGGAAAAGTTACAAAATTTGGACGTTTTAAATGGAATCTGCATTAACTTGGGAGACATTTTTATATATTGAGTGCTCTGTTTGAGTCATTTGGACCAACTTTTACTGAGCAAAAAGGAATCTCTTTTGTATGACCAATAGGAATTACCATACTGCTGAATACCATCAATTAGTAATATTTACTCCAAAAATGTTACATAAAAGTCCATAAGATTTACTATTCAATATAAGATGTCTTGGCTCCAAAATACCCATCTAATAGAGACAGAATAACTGATATGCAAAGAAATAGAATAACTAATGCAAAGTCAGAGGTGCAGGACATTGATAAAGAACATCTGGAATGGCTGCTATACTTTAGAATTCTCCAAAGAATGTTGAGCACTACATAAAAGAGGAAAACAATGTCATGCCATCTAAGAACATTCCACACACTATGATGTTCATTTCTAGTCCCTGTGCACTTCATGTCCTGGCAGCCACAAAACTTGCAGTTATACTTTAGTGGGTTATTTTCAAACAAGAAGAGGGAATGCACACAATTAGCTGAATGTTTTTATCAAACTTCACATTCCATTGCTCACTATTACATGAAATTTCATACTACTTTTTTTTAAGAAAAATTTTCTGAGAAAATATTTTTTAATATCTAGAATTAACTCTGCGAAAGCAAGGAATTTGATGTCCAAAACTATTATACAAACAAATATATCTTTAATAAGATTGACAGGTCAATTAGAATTATAGATTTACAATATTCACAACAATTACAATTCAATTCTAGTAAAAGAAGGCAACATTTAACAAGGCGAATACTACTAGCAATCCTACATTCCAGATGCAATGTTCTTGACTTTCTTACAAAGCCTCTCATGTGAGAAGTACACATTATGAAATAGGCATTACTTAAATGCAACGTCTCAGGAAGGGCCAAAATTATTAAAGGTAATGTTTATAAGAATACTAAAATTCATTTCTGAATTTGTATGGGTATAACTATCTGCTTTATCATTGTATACTATACATTGTACAATGACTCTAGAAACCCTAAGACTCTGTAAGGAAAACTGCTTCAAAGACCAGATAAATGTCATGGTTTTAAGTCAGACGTCCTCTTGTACAAGACTTCAGATTGTAGTCAAACCCAAAACTTTAAACTAGAATTAAAAAATAAATAAAAATTGAATAACTTTGAATCAAGCACACCCAAAACTTAAAACTCGAAATAAACAATTTTTTTTTTTAATAACTCTGAATAAGGCATAACCACCCGAGTCTTTTTCAATTGAATGGATACTGGCATACTTTATGCTTCTATTTTGTTAATCTCCAATGTTTACCTAGATAGAATTGACAATAATACTTAGGTTATCATTGTGCCCAATCGATCTAATCATGATAATTACTCTTTTATGAACAAGAGCTGCTGTGGAACTTTTAAGATTCTATTGCTTTATTAAAAAAAATCGTAAAATACATTTAAAGGTCTAGTAGGTAAATTAACTAAAGTTTGAATCTTGATGGTAAAATCCCTAATTTAGTACTGTGACATACCTCAATGGGTGCCCGGAGTGAAAAAGCAACTATTTTTCATTGGTTGATAGCTAAATCTAGGAAAGAAGAACATAATCAATTACGTTCATTTCATATGGTATTAGAGCCGATGGCATTGAAATCTGGCACAAGTTCGAGCCAAGGGTGAAAAGGCATCTACGTCAAAATTCTTGTGCAAATCGTGACTATTCTGTGTGTGCCTGGGTTGGGATGGAGAATAATCTCTCCTGAAATCTTATCGCTCTCTACGCTGGTTGCTACAGGCTAAAAAAAGCCACTAAAATTTGTGTTGGGTGCGTAACAAAAGAGGCGAATTTAAAGGAAAGTATTACACTGTTTGGTATTGCAGTCTATCATTCTATTGTTTTCTTTTATTATTGTTCTCTTCTGCATCGACATCCCACAAGCTACTATTAATAGGTTTACATAACTCTAGAGACAATGAAGATATCAACAGAGGCATGAAAGGTTGTAGGGTTTGAGAGATAGAGAAATCTATTATTTCTGGAAATCATTGGGTGTAGAGGAGATGTGGTGCCGATAGAAGTTTCTATGAGAATTGTTAATAGGAAATCATTCTGCAGAATAGGAGAATTATAGGCGTAACATGGAAATAAAAGAGCCCTGTAAGGTGTTGGAGTTTACAATGAAATATGTGATCTTGTGCTATGAGAGAATTCAAAAAAAATCTAGGAAAGAACATGGCATAGATCTCTACTTACGATTAATATTCACTTAAAATAGAGCTAAATAGGCTAGACAAAAACTTGTTGACTTCCTATCAAACGGTTTTACTTCCATTGCTATGTGCAGTAGAGATTAGAAGCAGGATGCCCACCCAAATGGGTTAATGACAGGAATGCCAAATCCTAGATGTCTTGTAATATCATTATCCTGGAAACAAAATGCCCATTTTCTAAGGAGCAATGCTTTAAGCAATTTAAACGGGATCACATACCTTCCCACAAAGACCAAAGTTAATAGAGCACTGAAAAAGCAAAGAAAGTATGGCTATGACCACCAAATGCTAATGGATACAAGCATGGATGAAATCCAGGATTTCAGTACTAGTTTGTGCCATAACAATATCGTACAACACCACTCAGAAAGTGTAAGAACATAAAAGAGAAGATATATGCCTTAAACTCTAGGTAGCACAAAGATAGTGAATCTGCAAGCATAAATGAAAAGTGGTTCATAAGCCATCCTAAAACATCCATTCACGCAAAGCAAATAAACTTAAATCCAAACGTGTTGCATGAAAAATTGATTAGAGTAAGAAAAAAACTTAGGAACGACAAAGTGGGTGTTGGGTAGAGAGAGAGACTACTTAGTTAGAAGAGCTCAAATTGAATGCCGAAGAAGTGAGTGATAATGGCCCTTCCCAAACCATAACTACCCAAAAATAGAGAGAAATAGCCCCTTAATCTTTCGTGTTGGGAGGACCTAAAAGTTTAAAAGTGCATAGAATCATCCAACATTTCCGAATGCTGTAGAGTATTCAATCCTCTAAAATTGTAGATGAGAGGCTACTGGTAATTTGACCTTGAGAGATTGGCCCTTTCATAACTTGCTGAACATATCCGTCTCCTTCCTGAAGCAAAACCCCATCCATGAAATTCAATATAATGGTGACAACAATAAAACTAGAAGCAGTTAAAATCTATTTTTTGAAGCAGTTAAACTTACAAGTAAATCTCTTGTTTGAAGTGGGAAAATCTATTCTTGCCACTATTACTGGCACTACAATAATGGAAGTGCATTAATCGTCTGGGTGAAATTTCCACAATAAGATGGAAGAGAAATAATTTTTCATAAATGTTTTGTTATAAAATTGGCATCTATACATTGACAATAGCTAAATATTTTTTAAATAGAAAAACTAATTCAGTTCTCATTGGTTAGAAAAAGAATTATTAATAACTAGTTAAGAATAGGCCTCCCCTATAATTCAAAATACCACCCACTTATTTTTTAAATTAATATATACTATTTTATATATAAAAAAGAGTTGGGTTGCAACTGGAGTCCCTGTCAAATTGGAAAAGTAGGGTTGAACATAATTTAAACTCTTATGCATAGAGTGATATAAATTGCCATGTGACTAAATTGCTCAGGAGTCAAAACTATACAAATTTTTTAGATTTCTCCTCTTGAAAGTAGATGTTTAAAGAAAATCACTTTATGCATAAAATTGAAATGTTATCCTTCCTCTCATAGTTGAACTACCATAAGGAATACAAGTCATTGGAATCACTCAATGAATGGCCTTACAATGAATCTAAGAAAAATAGATATTGAAATGAATGAAAACTTGTACAAAAAATGCCTACTGAAATCTATGGAAATGAAGACGGTAAAATTAAGGAATAAGCAAGGATCCAAATAAAAGGAAGCTTCCAATTGACAGATTGTGAATTGTGACCAATGCACCAAAAATTATGTTTCAATCTGTCTGATGGAACATGACTAACAAACTTATTCTCTTGGATGACTCCTATGTGTATTCATGTTTATGAAGCATTTTATTGCCACTACGTTTTGGGAGACAAAACACTACAATATTCTAAATGAGCTAAGGAGGGTAGACACATAATAGTCAAGACACAAGACCCCATTTTGGTTTTTTCCAAGTATGTCATTCCATAAAATACATAAAACATAAAGCAAAAGCTTTTGCACAAAATTGATGATCCATTTGTTTTATTAAATCTCTCATCTTATATTTTTTCTAAGAACATTGATGCTATAAATGCTTCCATTAGACCTATAAGACCTTAACAACCAAACATGAAGAAACAAACCAATTTTCCTTCCAATATAACAACATGCTCCATTCACATGGAAACTATTTTGTGATTACAACTCTAGTGCAAATACTTATTGACATAGCATATCTATATGCAAATTATGATATGTAAAAGGACATCTAAAACTATAATTATAAAGTATTATTTATATATCTTGGAAAATTCAACAACCTTTTGATTCCACAAGATCACTCACCCTTCTCTTTCAAGGGAAACATCAATACATTTTTCAACAGCCTATAAAATTGAACAATTGGACATTGATGCGAGTGAAGGTTAAGTTGGAATTCATAACAAAGCAAAGAATTTAAAGGAAATATTTGTATATCTTGTTATCTAAATGTGATCTCATCTATTAGAGAACTTCAAGGATGTGGCAAGCCCAAATATCCTACAAGGAACCATTCTTTGTGGCTATACTTAAATTTCAGACCACAAATCTAGTGATGTTGACCCTAGATATACAACAAAAAAATAACAAAAGAGAAACATCATTAATTTTTTAGTAGGAATTTTTTTATGAATTTATGCATGTTTTGTTGCAAGCCTATCATTTAAGTACATAAATTTTGATTAGTTTCTTTAACAAGATTCATCAGTGTCCTAGTTTCATATACTATAGCAAGCGGATTCTTTGTGGCTATACTTAAATTTTCAACCACAAATCTGGTGATGTTGACCCTAGATATACAACAAAAAATAACAAAAGAGAAACATCATTAATTTTTTAGTAGGAATTTTTTATGAATTTATACTATCATTTAAGTACGTAAAGTCTAATTAGTTTGTTTAACAAGATTCATCGATGTCCTAGTTTTAGATACTATAGCAAGCAGAGGGAATCATGTTTGGCATGTGGAGTAATGTAGATTGTTGAAAATACATCTACATGGCATGCATTGAACATGAGCATTAAAGTAGATATCACAACATGAATTTTAAAATATAAATAAATAAATAAAACTTGAAACAACATTGAAAACTAAATGAAGCTAAAATTTAAACAATAAGTACCATAAAAATTCATTAATTCCCTAAAAATTTGATAGAATGATAGTCATAGAAATAATGTAAAGCATGATTTATGTTGAGAGATTCCAAAAAAAGTAATGTGGCATCATGCATAATACAAAGGTACAATCAACAACAAGCTCAAAAATCAATGTTATCATTTCATTGACTTTAGAAACTAAGGGTTTCAAAACCTACATAGTTCCATTTGACAATCCAAGGGAGATTCAGTTTGGTTCTATAGGGTGAGCTACCACAACAAGTGGGTATGCACAAAGCTATAGAGCATATAAATACTTGACATGAGATCTACATATTTGAAACAAACTAGTAATTACTTCCTATAGAAAGTGAAATTATCCATGGGCATTACACAGGTTATCTTTAAAACCCTAATTTATTACATAAACAATATTCCTAGAAATTAGTTTATAGTGTACATGGATTGTAATTATCATCTACAATTATAAATTTGGATTATATCAACATTAAAAAATACACCCAATCCTCACTATGGAGATTCCACAACAACTCACCTAATATTTGAAAGAATATAAGTAGATGGAACAATGTGGGATCCAAGTTTCAATGTTTGAGCATGGAATATGTCAACAACACCATCAAAGAAATAGGAAAATATTGGTTGACTATCACAAGAGTAGGTAGCATTAGATATTTTAAGTAGGAAGTGAGACAGATGGTACCCATTGCAAACAATCATCAAAATGCAAACTATTGGTTAGGAAAGTACACAAAAAGGAACAATTAATACAAAACTAGATAGAGGAAATGCATACATAAGATTGGAAATTCCATACAATACAACAAGATAATTTATGCATACATAGATAATGAAAAAAACAATTAAAACATTAGGTTAAACTTCCTAGCTGACCAACATGAAAATATTTGAGAAAATTATCCAAACTTTTTTTGTCATTTTGGCCTATTGTGTAGAGTTTTTCAACCTACTTTGTAGGATATATTGGCCAATTTTTCCCATTTAGAGTCACGACTCCACTTTTTTGAGGTATCATTTAGTTCATGGGTGAAAATTTGTAGAGATTTGGCCTATTGTCTCAAATTGAGCCCCAATAATTGGGCTTAGCATTTAAATGTTATTTGTTTTCAATTCAAAACACCTACAAACAGTGTGGCACCATAAACTTGCAAATTCTTACCTCTTTAAAGTGAACAATATTTGGATTCCTAAGAGATTGTCATGACATTCCATCACCATCACACCACATTTCTTTGAGGATTTTTTCAAATAATTTACTACCATGTAGAAGAAGGTGAAAAACATGGTGAATATGTACCAAAAAAATTTGATCATAGACAATTGAAATCCAATCATATCATGAAGTGATCAGTCCATATATCACTATCTGAAAGAATATGTAGGGAATTTCAATGACAATCTGAAACATAGAATGATGTAACTTAGGTTTCATTGTGATTATTAAGTTTGTTAAGATATCAGACACAATTGATCCTATGAAAAAATTATTGGATGAATATGATTTTACTTTTATTATTGTTAGTTTCCTATAGGCTACTCCATGCCCTGAACCAAACAGGATATTAGTTTCCACTCTAAATACAAGACATTAGTTTCAATTACCTACCTATGACAGGGCATATGATAAAGGAGAGTACATTCCAACTACTTTCTCCCTATAAAACACAATATGTTCAACAACCAAAATGGGTTACACTGTACAAATGAACTAGTTATGCCAAGAAATAATGTTGAACCATCTAAATTGTAATGTAGTCACAACACAATTCACTACATATAAAAAAAATGTTAATTATTGCTAGACATGATTAAAAAAAGGATCAAACCTTAAGTATATGATGAAAATTTTATTTTCTTTCACTTATGAGGAGAACATAGCAATTAACATTGTCTCTATGTTTGAATATCTTTTGTCTAAGATATTTGAATGTAATACAATCAAGGAAATGAAAGGAAATAAAAAACATAATGTTAAATCCAATTGTATATGCAGAGATGGAGTTTGTAGCTACAATGAAGTGTTTAATAGCACAGATAAGACACTGAACTATTAGACACAATATCTTAAAGAAATATGATCTCATGGAATGACATCACTATAGTATGTACACCAAAAGGATTTCTAAAGAGGATTTGTAAACTTACAAGAAAATGAAATTGGTAGATGTATCCTACCTAATTGCAACCTTTGCTAGTATCAGGTTCCTACATGTGCCAAAATTAGAGCTTTGGAACACAATACAAAAATCTATCAAAGATAAATAAGTATTTTTTTCATATGTTTCCGTTGAAACTCTCATGGTGATGGAATGACATGACAATCAAATTGCTATGGATTGTGATGGCATTCCATCACCATGAGACCACATTTCTTTTGCAGCATTTTTTCAAACACTTCACTACCTTGTCTATGCTACCACATTTTACATACATGTCTACCAAAGCATTTTATCTTGAACAGTTCATTACCTTGCTGCTATGGCTAAAATCCTAAAATAGGTCCTTTCGAACAAGCCACAGGTGATTGGAAAAATATATCAAAGCATAATAGTAAGCACTAGTTTTAGGCTAGGAGAAAGCACCACCTATAAGGGGATATAAAGCAATAATTTATCTTGAACCAGAGGCATATGAAGCAACAAAGGCATGGGCAGGAGTTGGAGCAGATCCTACAGATTGATATTGAGATATAGTACCACCCATTGGAGAGCCAATGCTAGTTGATGAACCAATTTTTGCACTTGATTTAGAGCCAGTTTGCAATGGAGATTGAGACAACTAATTTACCTAGTTTTCCTACTAGAACAACATTTAGTGAGTATTTCTAGCTTTGAAATGATGCTTAGGCATATATACAAAATGTGGTAACAAAAACAAGCCACATTAGTTGCTTTCATGAATGCCACCTGCCCACTAGATCTCTCATGGTGAAGACACATCCATAGCTTGAAAACATTAGAAATACCTGAAAATGTTTCTCCCATTCATCTTTGATTGGTGGCAAGAAAAATTTATAAAATAAAATTTATAAAAAACCATTAGAAAAAAATTGATTTACTAATCAGAATATTGTAAAAGTTATGTGTGTTAGTGTGAAATTACCATTCACAGTATACTCAGCTCACTTATATCAATATGAGGTTAGACAACTTCTTGTCTAACTGAATGTGCAACCATTGATACATCTAGAGGTTACCAAGTTATTGATAAATCTTATGAGCTACCTTTTTGATGTTGGAAGCATTTTCATCTCACCTCAAAGGTCACTCAACACTTGGCACACAAGGTTGATGACTTGGTCATGGAGGTGTTGGAAAAACAAGGACACATAACTGAGAGGGGGGGTGAATCAGTTGTGACAGAAACTTAAACTTTTCTTACTTCACTTAACTTAATCTTAGATCTGATGAAAAAGAAATTAACCATAAACAATTAACACATCAGAGAGACAAATAACACCAAGATTTTTACATGGAAACCCTATTAGGGGAAAAACCACAGTGGATATTAGTCCACAAGATTATACCCAATTAAAAGTATAATAAGATATAATAAGGGGAATGCACATGCATTCAGGAACATTACCTAGAGCTCACTGCTCAAATACAAAAGAGAGGACTCACTTTCCAACAATACAAAATAAGATTAAAATCCAAATAATACGAACTAAGAAAATAGCTTCTACACAAGCCTAATTACAATTCCAATTAATCTCAGAAAACCTTCTCCACACTTCGCTCAAACTTCTTCACACTCTGCTTTATAATCGAATGATAGAAACATTATTCACACATTTACACTTTCTCTGGCATACATTAACACTTATGCACACACTTGCTTTTCTCAACCAATCGCTCTTATTTATCCGCAACATCAGATTTCATCACAACTTAGTTAGCCAGAAAAATAAAACATGTTTGCAATGTCGACCCAAATTTACAAATAAATTTTCATTGTGAATCCCCAAAGGTCAACCACAACATATAGTGGAGACCCAAATTAATATCTCCAACACAAAAATACTTTAATTAATTTCACAATGAACATCCACAACATGCTACCACTAACATGTTGACTAGGAACATGAAAAACCAAACATGAGCAAGAAAAGATCTTCAACCACGAGCTCTTTGAATATTGTGGACATACCACAAAGATAGAGAATTATCTAGAGACATCAAAGAACACCAAGAAACAATAGAGAAGCATCTGAAACAACTGAGATTATTAGAATTACACAAACTTCATTCAAGAACACTGATAGAGACCACAAAAACATTGTCTGACCACAACACAATCAAAACTTCACGTAGACCTCTGAAAATTTTGGTAGTTGATCTAGAAACATTCAGAAAAAATCCTTTTAATCCACATGAGCTAATCTTCAACATACATAACAAGAAACCTTCATGACCTGCATAGTTCCACTAGGAACCTAGAATACTTTCTTTTACAATTTTCTTTATATCCTCAACATATATAGCATTTAATACACCAAATGCTAATAGTATTGAAATCAATGGCAGCCACATATTAGCAACCATATCCACAACATCCAACAATATCCCCCTTTGGAATTGATGGCAACACATGATGTGAAAAATACCATCAACCCAACACATTGACTCCTTCTCAACTGCACTTATCCCCACAAGACTTTTATCTTTAGGAAGATTTGTCACCAAACACTTCTCCCCTTTGACATCAATGGAAAAGGTAACCATGACCTTTCCACATATAAGCTTTGAACCAAATATATGCACATCTAACTACTACCCCTAAGTAGCAACCACAAAAACATCAATCTGGATCAAAGTATAGCAATGAGGCTCATAGATTGATGCAAAAATATGCATCTTTAGTTATTATCTTAGGGGTAATCACCCTGAGCATTCATCTAAGATACTCAAAAGTATCCTTGGGAAATGTCTTACTAAATATATCTGCAATCTATTCTTTGGTAGGAACATATTCGAATCTGACTTCTTTATCATTCACTTTCTCTCTCAGGAAATGAAACTTGATTGATATATATTTAGTATTAGAATGCAACACTACATTCTTTGAAATATTTATTGCACTTGAATTTTCACATTATATGGAAATAGGTTCTTCATATACCACCTTGATATCTTTCAACATCTATTTCATCCATATCACTTGAGTATAGTTATTTGCAGCAGCAATGTATTGTGCTTCAACAGTAGATAGATAAATGGAATTCTACTTTTTTCTCAACTAGGACATCAACTTCTTCCCTAGGAAGAAAGAACCACCACTAGTACTTTTCCTATCATCTACATCTCTAGCTCAATCTACATCAGTATATGCACTCAAAGTGAGATCATCATCCTTTGGATACCAAAGTCCAAAGTCAAATGTTCCTTTCAGATATCTAAAAATTCTCTTCATATCTCAGTCACATGTGATTCTTTTGGATCAGCCTAAAATCTTGCAACCATACATACAACATTCATAATGTCTGGTCTAGTATGAGTTAGATAGAGTAATCCACCAATCATTGACCTATATCTAGTTTGATTCACCTTAGGAGAATCATCATTCTATGTTAACTTACATCCGATCACCATGGGGGTACCAATAGGATTTGAATCATCCATTATGAACTTCTTCAACAATTCTCTCACATATTTGGAATGAGATATGAAAATTCCCTTGTCTAGCTAAGTAACTTGTAATCCTAGAAAGAATTTCATCTCTCTAATCATACTCATCTCAAACTCATTCTTCATCTCATTAGCAAACTTCATACATAGATTGTCATCTCCTCCAAAAATGATGTCATCAACAAAAAATTCTATAATTAACTCCTTATCATGATCTAATTTGAAGTATAAGTTGCTACCAATAGTACCTTTAGTGAATCCAATCTTCAACAAATATTTTTCCAATCTAGTGTACCAGGCTCCCGAGGCTTGCTTAATTCCATATAGAGCATTCTTTAGTTGGCAGACCATATCTTCTTGCTCAATTAGCTGAAATCCATCTGACTATTCAATGTATACTTCTTCTAGTTCTTCATTCAAAAATTCTAACTTCACATCCATTTGATAGACTTTGTAATCCATGTATGCAACATAAGCAAGAAACAACCTTACAACTTCAATTCTAGTAATAGGGGCAAAGGTTTCTTCAAAATCAATACCTTCCATTTGAGAATACCCTTTACATACTAGTCTTTCTTTATTCTAGATCACTTCACCTTGTTCATTTAGCTTATTCCTAAACACCCATTTAGTACCAATCACATTTTTGTCTTGAGGCATGGGAACCAGTATCCATGTGTCATTCTTTTCAATCTGTGTCAGCTCTTCCTTCATAGCTTCCAACTAGTATTCATCTTGGTAGGCTTCAGTGACATTCTTAGGTTCAATCTTGGAAATCAAACAATATTCTTTTGCAATCTTTCTTCTAGTCTGCACTCCTTTATTCTTATCTCATGTGATTTAATTTTTAGAATGATTTAGCTTTACATACCTTGGAGTTTTGGGACATTCTTGACCTTCTGATTTTTCTTCTATACTTGCACTTGTATGTGCTTCCTGATTGACTTGATTCACTAGGACCAATTGAGGTTTCTTTACCAGAACATATGGAATAATTTGAAGTAGATTTTTTGTCTGAGAATTATTCCCTTTGCAAATATTGTCTTCATCTGATTCATATCCACAATATCTGGATGATTTGACAGAGTCCTCATCAACTCTAACATTTTCACTTTTAACCATTTTTCTCAGTCTTTTGTTATAGCACCGGTAGGCCTTTCTTTTAGTGGAGTAACCTAGAAAAATCCATTCATCGCCTCTTGCATCAAACTTACCTATATCATCATCTCTCTTCATATAACACTTACTTCCAAAGATCTTGAAATACTTAATAGTTGGCTTGTAACCAGACATAACTCAAAAGGGGTCTTACCAGAATTACCATTAACATTTACCTGATTCAAAGTATACACAAAAGTGCTTACCACTTCACTCCAGTACATTTGAGATACATTTCCTTCCAACATCATTGTTCTGGCAACATCCAGAATTGTTCTATTCTTTCTCTTTGCAACTCCATTTTGTTGAGGGGTTCGAGGAGCTGATAGTTGTCTTTTAATTCCATGCTCTTAAAAAAAGAGTTGAACTCCCTAGAGGTGAACTCACCACCTCTATTAGATCCCAAGCACTTTATTTTTAGACTTTACTAATTTTCTGCCATAGCCTTAAAAATTTTGAACTTTTCAAATGCTTCACATTTCTCTCTTAAGAAGGAAACCCATATCATTCTAGAGCAATAAAAAATAATCAACATAAAGTACCTTTCTCCATGAATAATTATGACTCTAGAGGAACCACAAAGGTCAGTATGTAGCAGCTCCAACAAATTACTTGAATGAAACTATTTTCTCCAGAAAGAGACTCTAGTTTATTTACCCATCTGACATTCGTTGTAGGTTGTGTTAGCAGACTTTACTAACCTAGGTAGATCTCTTATTTCTTGAGTATAACTTATCTTGATAATGTTATCAAAATTTACATGACACAACCTCCTATTCCACAACCAGTTTTCATCTAATTGAGCAATTAAACAACTCCCACTAGCAGTAGTCAAGTGAAAGATATTACCTCTTATCTATTTACCTGTAGCAATCATATTGCTAGAACTTCCTCGTATCTTGCATCTTCCATTTTTGAACTGAAGATCATACCCGTTGTGCACCATATGTCCAAAACTCAACAAATTGTGCTTCAATCCTTCAACATAAAGAACATCATCAATGTTATCCTTACCACCAAGACAAATAGGTCCTCTACCACAAATCACACTAGCATTGTTATCTCCAAATCTTACAACCCCGCCATCATACTTCTCTAGACTCACAAATTTTCTTTTATCATGCTAGTCATATGATCTAGAAACATTCAGAAAAAAAACCTTTAACCCACATGAGCTAATCTTCAACATACAGAACAAGAAACCTTCATGACCTGCATAGTTCCACTGGGAACCTAGAACACTTTATTTTACAATTTTCTCAATATCCTCGATATATACAACATTTAATACACCAAATGCTAATAGTGTTGACATCAATGAAAACCATATATCAACAACCATATCCACAACATCCAACAGGAGGTTGTTGGTTTGCACACTCCAAGTGTTCCTAAGGTTGACACCTATAGGACACTTGTCTACTCATTTGTGCCACCTTATGGGACACTTGTCAATTCACCTCATAGGTGGACTACCTCATTCTTGCCTATATAAGCAAGGTATTGTACTCATGATCTCTTGGGTCAACTAATACAATCTTTTGCATTATTCATGTGCTTGTCTCTTATCTCCTAGATCTTCCTAATTCTAATAATGTCAAATTCCACTTTAATGGTGAAATTCCCACAAACATTAGGATAAAGCTCCTAAACCTATTTCCTTGAAATTAATTAATAGGTAAAAAATCCTAGCGAAGACATTAGTCTTCATCTATAGATAGGTAGGAAATAATAAATATGTATTCATCAATATGAAAATAAAAAGTACATATCTACATATCATTGTTAGGAAAAGAGTTTCAGAAACAAAAAAAAATCTCCAACTATCACAAACATTGGCCAAATCATATAAAATAGAAAATTCATTGATGTGCTCTTTTTTTGATATGCCTATGAATATTAAAGTGATCAAAATATTTATAAAATTAATAATAGAGCATTCCAACTCTCCAAACACCTAAATAAAGGTTTCAACTACATACAATATGATTTTTTATAGCTACTGAAATAATTTTGAATTTAATTGCATGACAAACAAAATGCTCTTAAATACCAGAGTACATGAAAAACATACCAGATCTATAGTGAATTAATTTCATTTACTCTTTGTGTGTATACTATATACATAAAATTCACCCAATACTAAAGATCACCTTGCATAGATTGATAACGTCTACAACTAAAAACATCAAATTAATACACATTTTAATATGCATTATCTAGAAGTAATTCTAGAATAGAAAGCCACTGTGAGGTAATCAAAGGTTGGAATTCACAAATAAATGCATAAGCTCAACTGGAAATATATATAGTAGAGCTTCAATTTTTCCAATGAATAGAAAGGAGATAAGGCGCCAACATATGTTTTCTTGACAAGACTCAACAACTACAACAAATACATGGTCTGCACTCATTCTAAATATTTGAAAATAGATTGACAAAATAATAAAGTGTGATTAATTCAATTACCACAAAAAATTGCCTAAATATACTTTACAAGGAATGAAAACTAATTTTGAGATTTCATGAATACCATAAACCAACTAAAATGGACTTATTGTAATGTATTTCATCCACACAAGTAACAAAGGCCTAGTTTTATAATCTAAATCTTTTTATTAGACACAAATGTCATATTTATAATCTTCATTAGGCCTTTATTATTAGACTAGTTAACCCATTCATTTGTGGATGATAGGAAAAGATAATTTTCTTGAATATTTTAAGCATAAATTAGAAAAATCAATGGGATCTAAAACACAAGGAATTGTTAGCAATTTAATCCTTATAGGAACATTGAATCTTTTAATCACATGACATAAGTCTCGTGCACCCATATCATTGATGTTAGGCCCTTTATGTACAATTGGTCTACTAGTTTTCTATGTCTTCATTTAACGAGGCCATTATCTCTTTTTTCTTTGGAACCTATTCTTACAATAGTAAAGATTTTCTTGCATGGAATCAATTAATATTAGTTAAATATGGTGCATGGTTTTGTGGTAAGCACAATTTAGGATGATTTTATAATTCTTGATAATATTGATAATAAGTGAGAAATGATTTGTTACAATAAAGTAAATTGTGTTCATCCATGCAATTATTCTTGGTTTAATACAAATATTTTAGACTTTCATTACACCATTTTCTAGTAATTTCCATGCCACTAGTTATGGGACCCTCTATTATGTGTTTGTGTATTCTTAGTTTGTTTTCCCATAATGTATGCATTAGTGTCAAGGTGGGAATTTTCCAAATGCTTAGTATGTTGGGATGATACCAAAAGATACACAGTCATTATCATTTACTAATCTTGTAGGTAATATGGTTGGGAAATATCTCAAGAAAAAATTTGTGAATTATCTATATAGGATATTCAAGGTCTTTTAGTGTTTTTTAATACAATGACTCTAATAGGCACTCTAAAATCTTAATGAAGTATGATATGTTCAAGATCCACAATTGGTTGGTGTATTTTTAGCCAACATGGTGAGACCTTATGTTTTGACAATGTGAGCTAATTTTAAATTTTGCATAGCATTTTCAAGAAGGGTTCCATGAACTAAGATTTTTTTGGAGTAAATGGATGAGGGCACATGGAGATTTAATTGAGTCAATGAAGGCTAATCAAATACTATTGCTTTGTTTTATCAATTAGAGGAAGTAGATGTATTTTTGGTCTTGGAGATGCCTCATAATATAGAGCCTTTTTATTCAAATTATCATTATCCTTTTTCTTAAACTACAAAATTAGGGACAACTTTTATTAATTGTCTCCATCTCCTGCTCCCCACCTTCAAAGTTTTTTTTACAATAACCCCTTAGTTAATTCCATTTCCACATGGTCATATGCATAAATGGAGCAACAATAGTCAACATTCTCATTAAATTCTCCATAGAACTTCCTAAGCCATATCCAATGGTTTTAAAAATGCTTATCTCCTAAAACTATAGGATAAAATGGGATAGATGAACCTACACAAGAGTAAAGGAGAAAATAATTTTTTGGTGACAAAAAAAATCATGATCAAAATTCCTAGTTTTAACACATAATCAATGTCATTGAGAGACTCAAACTCTAGAAAAAAAAGAAACTTGTGACACAAGGATGGATGTGAATTTTATTCTTCATTAAACTTTTCCATTTCTTTGTGATCAAATCATGTAGACTACATAGCTTGGGCCATAATTTAGCGAATTTGTAGATGACCACATGCTTCTATAAATATCCCTTGAGTTCAACAACTTCCTCATCAATATAGATTTTGGGTTTGTGAGATAATTGGAAAAATTAGAGAGAGGTCTCACATGGAAAGGAAGTAGACTTAGAGAAAGGCATGACTCATGTATTTCAATTTGTTTCTTTCTTGAGTTGGAGTAAGAGGTTGTTTGTGAAGCATGTGGATCCTATACTTTATTTAGAACTTCGAAATTCATTCTAGGAATGAAAGTTTAGATTGAAAAGGCGCACTAAAATTTTGGGAGGGCCAAGGAGTAGTTGACAAATAAGTAGCAGCATTATATGTTTTAGTGTCAACTCACATGACCAAATCCAATGCACATCTATTGCCATCCAAATCTACCATGAATGCCAATATATCTTGTGAAGTAAAAATAGCTTCTCTATTATTCTAAGTAGGATGCAAAAAATATTAATAATACAATATTTTCAACCGATAAAATATAAGAATAAAAATGTTTTAAATTAGACTTATTTCACAAGATTTGATCATGGATCTATAATTTATTATCACATTTCAATAAATGAAAAAATTAACATATGAATAATATGACACAGAATATTATCAAATATTTTCTTCAAGAGATAATTAACAAAAATAATTCAATTTATATAATATTTTTTTATAAAATAAAAGATATAAACAACAAAACTATTTAAAAAAAATAAAATATTATATTATATTAATAAACGCAACATTTGAAGTATGAATTCTTTTTACGTAATAATTAAAGTTTCCATCTTTTTTATCTATTTTATATTTGTACTTTCCTCCTACAATTGAACAAGACAATTTCTAAAGAGGAACTGCAGCTCAAACCCAAACTGAAAAAGAGTTATCAATTTTTCAGGGCGAATAAGACGCTCAGGAAGACGCCCTGAAATTTCCAAGAATGTACTCGCTCAAAACTTCAACATAGTTTAGGAATCTCAATCCTTGATCGAGAGATGATAAACTTCAATTCTCCAATATTTTCCACGAAAGTCATGTGCACTGTCCAGTGAGAAATGTTCGTAGCTTGTAATAAATTAAAAAAGAAACTTTCGGTGAACATATCTTCATTCTTCTTTTAACTTCCTTTGACAGGATCATCGAAGTAGATTTTTCCGATTTTAAGAAACTTACCTTGAGCTTATCTTCATTGCCCTGGAGAGATTTTTTTACAGAATCTTTAGATTTCAAACTAAAAGCAAAGAAAGTTGTAGCATAGCATCGCATTGCAATGGCAAGCTGGGTACGGAGAATCATTGTGGATCTGGCCATTTGTCTTAGTAAGAAATGGTACAATTCCATCTGCAGGAAGCGCCCTCGTCAAGAAGTTGAGGAAGAATTTGTGGATTGTGGAAATGAACAAAGCAATGTGCAAACTACAGAGCAACAACAACGGAAAAAGCCAAGGACAGAAAAACGTGTCCATTTTTTCGACAATGGCATCTGTCCTGTTACTGAAAATGTAAGTTGACACATTTTGAAGGTAAATTATTCTATTCAAATTCATAGTATATATGTAATACGAAACAAGAGCTGCGGAGCAGCAAAGTTCTTGCCAAAGTGTATAAGAACAGTTCTGGTCTGGTTTGGTTTTGTATTGTATTTTCAATTTCTATTGTGTATGAACAGTTCTAGTCTCGTTTGGTTTTGTATTGTATTTTCAATTTCTGTTGCAATGTTCCAAGGTTTAGAAATAAAGTAGGAAATCTTAAAAATGTTCACATTGCCACTGAATCTTAAATCAAGGAAACAAAAGCATGTTTTCATATCATTAAAAGGAAATATACCAGTCTAACATTAATACAAAATATCAGAAGACTAACAGAACTCCACATATTGTTTTTTGTCGGTTATAATTGAAAATCAGCTCTTATTCTCAGATTTTCACTCAATGCAGCCAAATTTATGCCATATTTGTATTTTTTAGTAATAAAGAGAAAGGTATCATTAAAACAAGGAAAGTGTATCTGTTTCCTTACATTGTGCAAGAATTTTAAGCAAATAACATAAGATTTGTATAACTATATGTATCTTGCTACTGAAAACATTCGAACACAGTCAGCAACTTAAAACCATCATAAATTTTGAGGAAATAATAAATAAAACTCTACCAGGTAATTTATGTCAGCCGATGACAAACATTTGTTTCAAATGTTTCAATATTTATTAATGTGTGCATATGAGCATGTGATTACAATCATTGCTCAGAGGATATAGGAAAAAAGGTTGGTATTCATGCTTTTGAAATTACATCCTCATCATTTAGGTTCATCCTTGAAAAACTAGACACTACCTGAAAAAAATGTCTACTAAACAGATAATGAAGACTCAAGAAGTCTAGAGCATATGTATTAAGTGAATCTATGGTTTTATTTCTCACCTAATGGCATGTAATGTGCTGAACTATTGTTTTGGTTTCTTTCAAGGATTTGGAACTAATGCGAAGGTGGTCATAAACATATTGGCTCATAGAGGTATTTGTAGGTGCAAGTTGATAAAGGAAACATATGAGAAAATTTACAATGAATATCTTCGAAAGTGGCTAGAATCAGAGCTTAGAAGAAAATTTGAGGTTCTGTTTTTCATGTCCTCATTGTTGTTACTTTCTTTTAATGCCATTTATTAAAGGATACTACTTAATATCAATAATGTATGAAGAGAGTCTATTTCATAATTTTTTATATTTGGAAAGAGAGCTATGCTTATGTGAATGTTGGGACTTGTTGAGCGTGATGCTGTTTTAGCACATGAAGCCATTAAAAAGTGGAGCTCAAAAGACATAGTTCTGGTAGAATTTTGCTACTCTCGATCCAATGCTTATCCAGGGGATATGGCCCCATGTAACCTTGCCATCCTTTTCTTTCCATGGGAATGCTTTTGAAATTCAGAATTGCATTGAAATTAGTGTTGTGCATGAAATTTATTTGAACTTTTGATTTCTTTCTCCAATCTGAACAATGTTCATTAGATTAACTTACTTTCCTCATAGATTAAAACAATAATCATCAAATTATTAATTTTTTATTCAATATATAAATAGATATGAATTAAATTCAATGTGGTAATAAAAACTTAAATATATTTCTCAATGCAAAAAATTGTGAATCAAATCAAATGAGTACCACAAATTCTTATTTTCCAATCATTTAATACGTCCCTCATCTACATCTCCCATCTTTGAATCAAAGACAAGATACTAATAATATGAAATAAAACTGATTGAAAAAGATTGATTGATATTGACTAAGAATTATCCATAGACAACAGCCACCCACTTTTATTATACACAAAAAACAACACAAGCATAATTTGATGAGCAATACTAAAACAAGACAATAAACACACTCTACTAGTGAATAGTGAACAATGGTCACTGCTCACTCTCGTTTACTCCAGAGAAGGAATTCTTCAGTCTCTGTTGCTCCCTTCATCTTCTCCCCAGCCTATGTAAACATACCCACAAATTAAAACAAGAAACAAACATACTCATACTACTACAACAATGGAAACACCAACAATGAGAAACCAGAGAAGAATTAAAATTTTCAAAATGTTTATCATCCAACCAAAACAATTTGAAAAACCTATTTGGAATATAGAGCCAGTTTCTTCCTTGCACTGTTGAGCATTTTGAGCAGCAGTCTGGGGGGCTTGAGAGGTCTTCTCCTTAACCATTTCAGTAGTTCCTCCAGCCTTCTCCTCGCTCTGGCTGTAGACCTGGGAAACCTTCTGTTCCGCACTCTCCTTCACATCCTGAAAGTTTTTAAACACAAAACAGTATAAACACAAATTCACCCACATCAAATGTATTATAATGATATTCACTAATGGTGGTACTTGGGCATGTTGTTGAGCTTGGTCACTCTTCTCCTGCCCTAAAATCTTTGCATGATCAACAACATCAGAGGAACTGTACCTGTATGATGTATTGCTTCTTCTTCTATAGATATAATGGTACCTTGGGCAAACAGCATGGTTACTAGATCAATTTCATTCAAATCCAGCCAGACCTGAATTCTTTGCACCAGATATATTTGTCCAATTTGATTAATAATTTTCAATTTCAATATAATTTTGTTGAAATGTTTTGACCTCCCAGACGAATCAATTTTTGTCATCTGGAACAAATATATCAGCTTTTTGTACAATTGATTCATTGAACATGTCAATGGCTTTTAATTTTAGACCATCCTGATTTTAGATTTGTATAAAATATACTGATTGCTTCTATTTAATGAATTACTTTCCAACAAAGATATGGAAAGTAAATTACATAAAATGCAGAAGGAAACAAGGGGAATGTAGTGCTGAAGAAGGTAGAAGAATTAGACCTTTGAAATGTGCACACCAAGGCTTCTAAGTATTCTTGAACATTGAAAGCACACGAAGATACCCAGGTTCACGCTTGCCCACCTTGGGCCTCTGCATTTAGTTAAATACATTTTCATTAAAATACAACCTAAGGTAATATAATAAAATATTAAAAAGCCATTTGAAAGCTTGCTAATGAGCAGTAATGAAGCTTTGGGGTTGGGGCCCTAGCTCGGTTGGCTAAATCTTTCTTGTTGCAGGAGGTTGGTCACGAGGTCTAGTCTCACCCACCCCCGTGGTACCGGAGGGCGTGTCGCGCCAACACCACTGGTCACGTTAAAAAGTTTACTAGGTGCACTGCAGTTTATATGGGGTCGTGCTACCCGTGCTACCCGATTCCTGCAGTCTAAATAAAAAATAAAAAATAAAAAATAAAAGCTTTATGAAGCTCCAAGAGGAAACACTTACAGTTCAACTATCCTTAGCTGAATGAAAAAAATAACAATAATTGTCTAAATAAGATATTTATATTTAATTAATATTACATTTAATAGGTTTAGAGGCAATACTGCCTATTTGGACGGACCTTCAAACATACATTGGATCCTTCCTTCACAAAACAACAAATTTAATAACAGAACCTTATGTAAAAAGGAAATCAAATGACTTAAGCATACTTGCAACATCACAAAGGTCCCATATGACATACAAAGCCTTACACAATCATAATAATTATAGATGGCTATCAGATAACAAGAGCCATAGAAACTTGTTATTGACAAATAAACTTCACTTTCATCTTGGGCAGTTGCTTCAGTTGCCTGTGTGAATGGAAACAAACTGAGCTCTAGATGAAAGATCTCCATCTGTTTGCCACTCTGGGGAAAACTCAGATTGATTTTGAGGCATTTACAACCTCCTAAAACATATCTTGTTGTCCCGTTCAGCCAAAAACAGAGACAACTGTCTCATTAGATCATGTTGGGAAAAGTAATAACTATTCATGCAGTCATCTGTGCTTTGTGGGGTCCTGGCATCAGACGTCAGGAAAATAGGTTATTATAAGAAATAGAACCACCGGGAAAAGCTTTGCATACCTTAGCATTTGAGTCTATTCGCCTGTGAAGAGCCTTATAGTAGGAAGGCTTAATGCTCAAAGCAACATTACAATCCTCCACTGCCTTTTCCCATTGCCTGAGTTTTGACCTACATTTCGCTCTATTGGATAGCAAAATTGCATTCATGGGATCATGTTCAAGCCCTTTTCCGTATGCTGTGCGTGCTTCAAAATACTTGCAAGCTTTGAGCAAAGCATTTCCATTCATGCAGGTATCAGCCATAGATCTAGCCTTTCTAAGCAATGCAGTCACCTCGTCATTATATAGATCCATACGAGCTGCTCTCTCTGCATTTGTGACTGCACTTTCGAACTTGCAGACACCACTCTTCATTGGTCATGCCTCTTGCTAGATTTTGACTTCAATTCTACTTAATAGTCCATTAAATATCCCACTAAGATAACATTCCTAAGTAATTGAAGTTTCTGCAGTACAAATTTTTTAAATATAATTCTTTGGGATTAACTGTGT
The DNA here is from genome assembly GCA_007258455.2 of Sequoia sempervirens. NCBI lineage: Eukaryota > Viridiplantae > Streptophyta > Pinopsida > Cupressales > Cupressaceae > Sequoia > Sequoia sempervirens. The sequence continues at coordinate 213,593 of VDFB02010295.1, forward strand.
TGAGCATTTATTTCTCTTAACCAATTTCACATGAGTGGTCATTTCTTCTATGATAAATCTCTAATGAGCTTGAAGCCTAGCAGTGCTTAGGATGAGAAATTGATTCATGCAAGTTTGAAATGAATGCTACATTGTGTTGAAAAAACATTTGTGTGCATTTGAATCCCCTGATATTAGGAAAATCGTCTAGAAGAATGAACTTATTTATTTGCCTATTTTCTAACAAAAGCTTCAAACATTATAGTTGAGAAACACCATACAACAGAAATGCAAATGAGAAAATTTTGATCAAAACTGATTCACAGTGACACACCTTCCCAATGCCATGTCAATCTGTGCTTGAACCACTAGCAGATAAGAAATTCCTACAATCCCAAAAAATCTCGTAGATGTATCAACTATTATCTTGGGCGCAGCCATCAGAACCCCATCTGCTTCATCTAATCTTTGAATCTTTAGTATAGCTTCAGCTTTAGATGCAAATAACTACAAGGAAAACATGAAAACAAAATCAGTTGAATAGAACAACCCTCAATGCAATGCAACAAAATTTGGAAAACAAAGATTCTCACTTAAAAAAGGGTAAAGCTCCTCCAGTTTCCTACCTATGGTACAGAATCAGCACCTGCCATAATAGCTGCAGTGCTCTCTGTCAAAACACTTCTCCAATCTCCTATCTTCCTAGCCTCTGCACATTTGATTAGGAAAAATTCCACTCCTTGTACTGTCTGCATTTCACTCCAATCTGGGAGCTGCCCAGCTATCTTCAAGTGCATTTTGGCATTTGCTATTTCCCCCAATCGGCATTGCATACCCAGAATAAATTAATCATCATTTCATTTGTGGTTTGATTCCTTTTACTTTCTAGTTTCTGTAAATTGCTATGTGATTCAATGTTAACCAAGGTGTTTAACTTCTCAAGCCAAATGAATTTGTTAAAAAGTGGAGCATTTTGTCTTCCCCTGCCCCTAGTCTTTTCTTTTTTGCCTAAAAATGAAAAGGATTTGATAGATAAACAAGTGTACCTGAGATAGAGGGTTGAAAGTTTTTGTTGAGCTCGAACATAGGAAGGATCAAGCTTAATTACCTCCAAGCATTCCTAAACCGCTTCCTTCAAACGGCCTAGGCTTGTAAGTCCGGCACTCTTATTGTTATAATCACTGTCTGCTGGAAATTAATATCGCAAATAGAAAACCACAATAGCAAAATAAGAAGTCTGTAAATCTTTATCGAAAGATCAAGAGAAAATGATTAGACAGCTTACCGTTGTTGCTATTTGTGAAGCCTGTAACTCCAAAGCATAAGGAACCCTAATCGCCAACAACACTGGCCACGTCTCCTGCCATGCAAACACCCTAATCGCCAATTGTCCAAACCACTCGTTACCTGCAGGCACCTCCCTCAAAACTCGTGCGGTCTCTTGCATTGGAAGCTGCAAATGCACTTGCGAACCATCTGCACTGCCAATCGGAGACCGCCAAAACATTCTGCATAAAAAAATTGGTTAAAAAACCTGTTACTTGTTCATAGTCATAGTTCAAAATAAATATAGTGCAAGAAAATGCCAAACCATGATTGGTTGAATAGGAAGAGTTTAATCACTGTTTAACTTATGAAGCCTCGGCTATAGCTAATAATAACACATGTTGTAGGTTTCGAATGAGTCTAATGCAGTAGAGATAGCAAAAGCTTATATGGCTCGAAATAAAGTTCAGCCCCGGAATAACCCTTATGTCAGAAATTCTTGTCAGCAGGCTCGTCATCCTCTAGTAAACTAGAGTAGCACATTTAATTCATTCTTAAAATTTATAAAAATTGAATCTGTTCTGTTCTAATAGCCCATGTTGTAGGTTTCGGCTGACTCTCTATTCCCAGATGTGTCCACTGCTCAACAACAAACACCAAGAACAACAATAGGTGGATTGTTTGAGAATAGGCGCGTTGAAGATAGATCGAATGCCTTGTCGAACAGGCTTAGTGGCTTGGAACATCGAAGAGCTCGAAATAGAATTCAGCCTCTGGAGTATACCCATTATGTCAGAAATTCTCGTCCCCGGGCTCGTCATCCTATGGTGAACTACTTTGCACATTTATTTCAGTCTTAAAATTTATAAAAATTGAATCTGTTATGTTCTATCATCTCATGACTATTTTTTATTGTGCTCGCAGAACATAGGTGATGGGACTCGAATAAGCACCCGAGAATCGCAGTGGACACCAATACAGTTTCCACCTACTAGTGGAGGACAGGTGAGAATCCATGTTTGACAACTTTTCTCCCAAGTTTTTAATGAATTTTTTTAATTTTTGGTTTCAGCGATAAACCGCTGGTTATTTACATTACTTGATTTGCTACCCAGATGTTTAAAAAGAGGAGCATCTCTGTGTTAGATGAGGGTCTGACATTGGGAGGCCCTATAAGGAGCACCCGTCAAAAGACCAGCTTGTCATTACATGCAAATAAATCTGGACAGAGTGTTCCGTCAACATTTGAATTGCATGTGCCACGACAATCCAGAGAAACAGGTCGTAAAATTTTAGAGCATTTGGAGAGGGTTGAACCACTTCCTAAAGAAAAGTCTCTCAAAGCACAACTGGCAATTGCAAGGGCTGAGTCTCCTTCTCGGTTAAACATGAATGCTGATAATGCTTTAGCTGAGGCTGTGTCTACTTTGCCCTTTCAAATTTCATCACGATCCTCAGAACCTTCGGCTTCGACATTTAAAAGTGTATCTGCCTCAGGATTCTCAGGCATGTAACTTCAATCTTCATCTCTCTCTAAATCTAATTCTATGGGATATTTTGGTTGTGTATAAGTTAAATTTTGTGTATACAATTATCAACACATATTAAAAAGGCTGCATGTTACAGCTAGAGAAGCGTACTTAGCAGGCAAGAACTTTTTCTTTTGATTATTTTTTTCTGCACTTAAGAACTATACTTTATTTTTTTTCCAGTAATTGATTACCGTTTGTTTGGCAGAAAACTTGACCCCTGTATCAAGTTCAAATGGCCTCCTCTCTACATCAACTGTTTCGACACCTACCTTGGGCATCCCAGTATTTGGTGGGCCTGTTTCACCATCTGTTGTCTGTACAAAAAACTTAGAGAGAAGTTCTACCAGTGGGGATCAAAGCATCATAGAATATGAAAATGTTCTTAAAACCAGCAATTTATCTCTTCATGGTCTAACTAATACTGCTGAAAGTACAGCAATGACTACAACTAGGATACCAACTTCAAAAGGCTTTCGAATCAGTGTTCCTGAGGTATGTTGGGTTGATACTATATTAATGTTACAATTCATTTGATCATTTGCTAACCGTTTTTCGACTCACATGTAACAGGAGTCTGATGATGAGGACCATGTAAGCAACAATGCTACTGGAGATGTACCTCTCCATTGTTCTGATGTAAGTTCTTCAAAGGCGGACATATGAATTCTGAAAAAAATCTATTACACATTTTTCCACCATACACTTTTGATTTGTCATTTGTCATTTCTTCTGAAAGTCTACGGTTTATTTAGAATGTTAGAAATGATTTTTTTTTCATGAAAGTAAACACACTAACTTTTCTCAAAAAGTTGTAATATCTTTAATTGTTAATATTGTTTTTATGCAGGTGCATAACAAAAGTGACGACATCGAAGAAAGATCAATTGTTGATACAGATGTTGTTCAATGGGGAGTGGTAACCCCTGATGATTTGTCATATGACAATGACGGTTGGCCAATTCAAAAACAATGAACTTATATGCATATAAGGTTCCTGATTCCCCACTATGGATTTCTCTGTTCCTGTTTCTATTGATTTCTATTGCTCTACATTGTTTTGATGTAAGTTCTTCAAAGATGGACATATTGTCATCTCCCGGTGAAAAGGACAGAGAGAAGGCCAAGGAGACAAACTCAATTTAAGAGGAGTCGTCCATGTCATTAAGAGGGCAGCATTGGGTATTATTCAATCCAGAAGGAGGAGTTTGCAGAGATACAAAGAAGAAAGGTGGTCCGCTCAGAGACAACCTTCTTTCCAGATTCATGCCAGCTTTTGGCACAACGAGTCACTATTCGGTTGAATATGAAGAGAGAGCTATCCACATTGAGAAATCCGCTCTATTTCTGAAAGGTATGATTGCTAATTTTATGTTGACAGGTAGGGATACATTGTCTACTTCTCTGAATTGGCTCTTCTGAGTGTTGTACTCTCATCCCACGGTGGAAGAAGGCATTCGCCATTAAATTTTGAAGATCTTAGCAAAAAGAAAACAGCGCAACAAGATGGATACAGATGCTGCTAAGGGTGTTGTTTTCAGCTACGAGGAATTGAGAGATATGCAATATCTACACACAACTATGTGTGAGTCTATGCGCTAGGCATAGTATATGAGTGTATGTGAAACGAATGATATATTCTGGTACTCTTAACATATCAAGTATGTTATCAATCTTTAATTTGTAAGAGGTGCATAATGATTAGTTTTTATGGTTTAGAAAATAGTTAATAGTTTATTTAATTGTGTTTTGTTTTGTCAAATATTATTAGATTGTAGTTTAATTGTTATGTTTATTGTAAGAATAATTAAAAATTTATTAAACATGTCATCTTAAATATAGTCTTTATTTCATCTTGAACATAGTCTTCCACTAATTTCTCTTTTTTTCCTAATATGGTGATATCATATTTTTATTTTTATCATCACAAAGGGCATGTTTACTCAAGCAATCCATTAAGTTATCCATACATGGTAATGAAAATTTATACTTATTGGTGATTCTATTGATGGCCCTAAAATTAGTGTATATCTTCCACTCTCCATCCTTCTTTAACACTAATATTATAGGAATTTAGTTTAGGCTCAAAATCTCTTTGATCAACCACTTCACAAGTATCTCATCTACTTTCCTCCTTATCTTCATTCTCTTTATCAATACCATTCTATATGCCACTTTATTTAGCAATTTGGATCTAAGATTTAGATCCAAAACATGAATGTTTGTGTGTTTGTATGTGTGTGGGGTAAACCATCAAGCATATCCTTGGAAACATTACCCTTTTTCTCATTTAATATCTATCTTTCTACACTTGGGATGTTATCAAGTTTTTCTTGGTTTGGCATAAGCACTAGACAAACACACTTTCTTTACCTCCTAGAAGTTATTTCTTGCCACTAATATCATCATCATATTTATTTCCATCTCCACAGCCATATCATTTAGAGAAACCAATTGTTACTTTTGACCACCCTTTTTATAAGGTGTATGCATTTTCATCCATCATGAAATTTCCTTCTATCATATAACCAACACCCTAAAACACATAGCAATAGTTGATTATAATGATGTCACATAGCAATCCATCCTCATATTGTATTTCTTGAACATGACCTTACATTTCTCACTCACTAGCATTTAGTTTCCCTTCAACAATTATGATACCTTATATGGAGTACTATGTTCAATCCTTTCTAATCCAATTTTATCTACCATTTTTACAAAAAAATTACCTATGCTACTGATCTAAAGTGATCTTCAACAAAACTTTCCTTTTAATTTAGAGATGGTCATAAGTATATTTTTCCTCTATGTTGGCACATTTTCTCCCTCTTCACTAGCTTCACTAGATTTATTATAATTATTTTCATCACAAATGCCCCCACACTCTACTCCTTTTGCACCATTTCTTAATGTGATATTTCTTATATTTCCTTCAGTAACTTGGTTTCTAAACCCTCTATTCTCTACATGAAAACATAAATATGCACCATGTTTCTCTATATACACCATATTTTTGGAGAGAACTTTTCTAGATTATTGATTTCCCCTTTTTCAAAATGATCCTCTTTCTCTTTGTGCATGCTCTTGACCCTGTGATTGCTTACTATTTCTCTACATTCTTGTGTCAAATTTTCTATTTTACCAAATTAAAAAATTTCCTCCTTTCTCACATGGTGATTTTTTTCATCTTAGATTGATAACCTTTCTTTTCGCTTCAATGCATATTGATAGGCCCCCTCCATTAAATTAAGATATATAGTACCAAATTCATCTTTAATGGAGATGTGTAGTCCATTCACAAACCTTGAAACCCTTTCCATTCCATCTACCATGTTTCCAACATGAATCCATTTCAGGCAATATAACTCCTTTTATGTAGCCCTTGAAACTCATTTGCTTCTACCTCAGGTTGTGAAACATCTTGAATAATTTCATCTTGTAATCCCTAAGTAGGAACTTTTCCTTCAATGTTGAAACCATCTTGTTCTATATTCATATCTCCCCCTTCCTTTTCTACCACCCATCCTTGTAAATATGATCCCACCATACTAATGCATTACACTTTATCTTGGTGCATTCAAATAACACTATTCTAAGAACTTTAATGGAAATATGCTTAAAGAACTTCTCAAGCTTCATAATTTACTTGACTAAATTTGCTAGAAAAAAAAAAACAAGAAAATTGGAAATGTCCATGTATGGCTTTTCTTATCTTGAAGATAAATCTAAATGATTTGTCTTTTACTAGAAATTTATATATCATTCATGCACACTCAAGGTACCTTTTCATCACTTAAATATACATCCAAATCCTTTCATTAAGAAATATCCATAGCTTCACATCTCACCTAGATGCTCCTGATCATGTTTTCTAGCTTTACAAACCTTTACTATGTTTTCCATTTCATTTCATTGAATAATCATTTACATGAGGAACACACATTATACCTTCTACCAAACAACCTATACATTGGAGAAATTTGTACTACCTTGTATACATGTCTCCAAATGTGAAAGACATGGCCCACTCAAAAGTGAAAACTCTTCACTAATTCTAGATGATCTCTCTAATAGTTCACCTACCCATAAGGACAACAATCTTACTCTAGTACACCATAATGATATATAACCATGTTTCATCAAGTAAAATCCTTACACCACACAACACATAGAGTTGCATAGTGGGATACACACACATAAAGATGAAACATCACAAAATCAATAAATATTATTATAATATTAATGAAAAGCTTATAAATTCTAATGGTTAGGAATATAGTATCTAAAATAATGATATGGATACAATAACAAAAAATACAATGATTTTACTAGCTCATCTCATACTTTAGCTCTTACACTTGTAGACTCTAGATAAATATGCCTAGTGTAGTGTTGAAAAATGTAATCCTTTAAATTTTCACACTATGTTTGGGTCCCTTAAAAAATTGGACATAATTAAGCCTCTAATTGAATAAATTATGCATTTACAAGCCTTATTGATTGTAATTTACCAAAGGGGAATTATGATTAATTAATACAATTATCATTTTTTAACACCCCAAAATGAATAGGTCTTGGCAATTTTGGTCAAGACCCATTCACCCTTGGGCGAGTGGGTCCCCTTTAAGATCATAAATTCAAATTTTAAACATGTTTTTGGTGGAATCTTAAGGTCCTAAATTCAATTTTTAAGTGTCATCTTATAATGTTTAATTTGATGGAAATTATAAAATTGTCTATAAAAGCAAGGTATTTTTATCAATTCAAATCCTAGATCTCGTATTCAAGCATTCAAAAGAGCTAATATTATTGTCAAAGGTTTTCAAGAGAATATTTCTCAAGTACTTGTTGTAACATTAAAGATATCAATCATCATGTCAAAGTTATCAATCATCATCCATGTTTATGGAGCTAGCATTGTGATGTAGGCTTCAAGCATTCAATGCAAATTTTAAGCATCAAGATCACAACATCAATCAATCCATTTCATGCAAGATCAAGACCTTGGAGATATCTACTAAGTTTTAGTCTTTCAAGGGTTTCAAGTCAAAGGTTTGGTGGGTTGCAACATGGCAAGTGTTCATTCATCATTCCTTTCTTGTTTTACTGTTTCAATTCAAGGTTTAATTACCAAAATTTTGTTTCACCAAGGAAAACCACCATTCACCAAAAATAAACATGTTTTCCCTCTTGTTTGTTTTGCAGATCTTCTAGGTTGAAGAAGGATTGAAGATCTATAAAAATTTGTCAAAGTTGTCATCAAGCCACAAAATCTCACTTTTAGAGTTTATTTATGAATTTATAACTATGAAACCTACAGGAATCAGTAGTGCAGACATAGGACTAGAGGACTGTGAAAGAATATTTTCAACCCCTATAGCTTGACCTATTCCCCCTTGGGTGAATGAGTCTCAGAGGACACTCAACAACAACATTTTAGTGGCAGGTGCAAAAATACTTAACCTTCTCAAATCTATAATTTATTTTTGGATTCTATTAGATTAAGGTTTATTCTAGTGATTTCAAGTGTTACTTTTCATATTTCAATTTCTTTACTATTTTTATTCTTTCTCCTAGAAATGTTGCTTGAACTAATTTACCCCGTCCTAGGTCATAAGGAAAACAACAAGATCTCCACCAAGGTTGACTGACCTAAGGGTTGAAAGTCAATCTTGACCGAAGATATCTCTTTTCCCTAATGAAATAAGGAATATAGGTGCATCATAATCCCCCTTTTGTCATAATTACTGATTTGCACCTAATTTTTTGATGTTTCATTTTAATGAACTTGACATTGTACATAAAAAAATTTAAATTTGGATCCATTCAAACCGTATATCTAGGATTTGCATTAGCTTGCATTGTATTGCATTTAATTTTTATCTAATTTATGATTGTTAACATTGCATTAGTTTGAATCTCATTTAGGACTTTAAGTTTACATTATTCATCCTTTAAAATCTGAAAAAATCAAAAATCTGCATGCATATTACATTGATTTTACATAACTAGTAGTGCATGTTCAATTATTCCTATTCACATATTGACTCAAAATTGAATTTTAAAAAGTGGCATATATTATTCATCATTTTTCATTCAAAACACTTGCATTTAGACATCAAAATATGAAAAAATCAATCATTGAAAGTGCAATTTACAGTCTGAAATAGGAAACCTTAGCTACAAGCTTTAAACTCAAATTTAATTTTTTATAAGCCCTATGGTAAAAGCCATTCACACTAGGGTGAATCTTTTTTTGTATACGTGCTATTTCAAACTTTTCGGTAGTGATTTGTCTCTGCTTTGTTCATTATGATCTATTGTTAAATCTAGGTTTTGGTTTCAGAAACCAAAAGAAGTTGACATTGTTTATGTTAAAGGTTCAAATGGTCAAATTGAGTGCATTGTTTGAAAATCAAAATTGGCATTAAAAATATATAATTTTCAATATCTTGCATTAAAAAATAACAAAATCTTCATATATCAGATCTAAAAATTTGCATGAAAACTCATCATGGACATGTGTATGAGTAATATATGGAAAACCTTAAGCTATTTGGTAGATGTTTCAAGTTATGTGCTTGGTGAATACCCTAAAGCAATTGAGACTTAAAACAAAGAAAAATAGGTTCACCAAATAGGAACAAAGGAAAATGGGGTTATGATGGACCTATCTTCCTTATTTTATTCAGGAAATGAGATCCCTCAAATGAATTGACTTACAACCCTTAGGTGAGTCAACTCAATGGTGGAATCTTTAGATTTCCTTTTTGTGTCAGGGCAAGGGTCATAGTCAAAGAAAGCTTTTGGGAGAAAACCTAAAAATAGTAAATCAACACCAAATTACCATCTAAAACTTGGAATAGAAATATTAAGCATAAAACTAACATAACAAAAAAAAAATACAGATCAAAGAAGGGGAGAATGATGTTTAGTATTGACCAAAAGTCAGTTTTTTAAGCTGATCTAGGACTCATTTTCCCTAGGGTGAATGTGTCCTGAGCTAAGGTTCTTCTACAACTTTTGGGAGCCTGAACTACAAATCCAAGTCTTCCAATTTTCCCAAGTGTTAGGTTCAAAAAGAAAGAAATAAATTCTATAAGTGAGTTTCCATGAGATGACAACTTTTATGACAACTTATGCAACTATGACAAGTTCTCCAAATTTGATCTTCAAAAGGTCTTCAAGGTTTCTTACACCTAAATCTACAATCATGAATCAAGAGGAAAAAATGTTTTATTTTTTGTGAATGGGGGTTTGCCTTGGTCAAATCCTATTTTGGTAATCAAAACTTGAAATGAATAAAAATATGAAAGAGGGGATGAAGAATGAAAAAAGATATGTTGCCACTCAAAAAACCATTGGATAAGATCTTGAATGAAGGTCTGCAACTTAAATGAAATGGCTTCAATGGATGTGGATCTTGAACTTGAATCTTGACTTGAAATGATGCTTTGAATACTTGATTAGATCATGAAACCTGCATCTCCATATTAGCTTCAAAACACATGCATGATGCAAGAAGACTTTGACATGACAATTAGATCTTGATTGCTACAATAAAACTTTGATAAATATTCCTCTGAATGTTGTTTAATTTCTCTTGATTATCTCTTGAAAACTCTAGGTTCTCATGAAAGATTGTTAGGTGCTTAGATGAAACTTTATGAAATAACATTATATTTATAGACATGTGTCCTCAATTTCTCGAAATTCAAATTTCACAAGCTGACATTAAACTATAGATTTGAAAAAAATAAAAGACCCCCAAAAACATAATTCAAAATTAGGTCCTAGGTCTTAGGGAGGACCCATTCAACCATGGGTGAATGGGTCGTAGGTCCCTAAACCTAGGACACACATTTCTCAAGGTATAGTGTTATGTTTAGGAATTAATTTTTGTTGGGTTTCCCCTTTGGAAAATGTAAATAAATAGGCTTGAAAATTGAACTAAAGGGCTTCTTAAGTGATCTAGAGGATCTTCACCAAAAATTGAAGTTTCTCTTTTATCTTCAAAATTGGCATCATCACAAAGAGGGTGAAATTCTAACTCCAACGCAACTTGAACGGAGTCAAAAGAAGCTACAAAGTCCAAGATATGCTCAGTCAAACCTTGGTTAACCTAGGACCCAGATTAGAGAAAAAAAGGGTCAAAAATTGATATTGTTAAAAGTGGTCAAGACTTGCGTCAATGCAAAGAGCTCATCACAAGCTTTCCGACAATGTTCATTTCATGCAAATCGGAGTCTGTTTACATGAGATATGAGTAGTCAAAGTTGGGTTGACTTTGCTGACATCAGCATGGTACGATCAACATCCAGTCATCATCATTAGACAATCACATGATGACATGTGGAAAAATCTAGATGAATAATAATAATTATTATCATTATATAAAAGAAAATGCACCTAATCCTAAGCCTTAAAACAAGGAAAAAAAAAAACCCACACCTACCTCCCACATGCATGCTTACTTGGGGAAAATTTTAAGGAGGAAAAGGTGGGCTTTACTTGGTAAAACAAGTAAGTAAAACTAAAATATTCCCCTTAAAAATATATAATTTCAACCACTAAATTAATGGGGTAATATAATCTCGGATATGACAAAAATTAAGGGGCTTAGGGATTTTATATGTTTTTTAAAATAATGTAAAACAGGAGATTTGAATATTTTTGTGTAAATAAGGGGGATATTTAAGTTGTATTTGCAAAAAATGGAGAGATAAGGTTGTTATGTAGAATCAATTTGTTAGTAACCAAATTGATTAAATTTTCAATATAAAAAGGGGGGTTTAGAGGCTTAAGGATTCATTGATTCAGGTGTTGAAGACTTAGGAGAATTTTGGAGAGACGAATTGTTGATCTTGTACATCGGGAGAATGTTGGAATTCCGTCATGCTTGAAGGGAAAAGCTTATAAACAGATGTAATGCTAAATTTCTAACGATTTTAATCTGATATATCTACTCTTTGGAGAGGGGCCTGGAGATGTAGTCATTCTTACGATGAACTCTATTATCAAACTGTTTGCATTCTCTTTTTCTTGTCTCATTCTGAATTTCAATTTTGTTCATTTAAATATGTGTTTTTGATTCCATTTTAGTAATTTGGAGTTTGAAACTGTAATTGATGTGCATTCTTAAAGCAATCATCTTATATCCTAAAACATATCAAATTAGTATCAGAGTTGTGTTTTGACTAGTATTGCAGATTTGAATGCTTACACATTCGAAGCTTCAACAAGGAAAAGGAAAACTTGAAGAATACAATCTTGAGATTAGAAAATGAAGGACTTCACCATCAATGGACTAAACTGAGCCTAGGAAAAAATCTAAGCAAGAGCTTGATGACAAGTCTTTCCAGCGAGTCTTCCTCAAAATGAAGGCTATGGTGGAAGAGTTGTATGAGGAAAAGAAGAAGCGTGAAAAGGGAAATTCGTCGAAGCAAGCAAAGAAGGAAGATCACAATGGAAAAGGAGGTTAAGATCCAGAAGCTCCATCTCCTTTGTCTTCCCCTTCTTCTCCATCTTCCCCTTCTTCCTCTTCTACTACTATTAATCCTTTCAAAACCAAGTCTAAGCCTATTATCAAACTTGATGTAAAATTTGAATTGCCTAAGTATTGTGTTGAGTTAAATGCCAAAAAGTTAGATGATTGGATCTAGTAGGTAGAAGTGTATTGTAGGATTCAAGGCATAATAGAAGATGCTTCTATGTTCCAGTTAGCCACTCTCCAGTTGGGAGGTACAAGTCTCACTTGGTGGGAGAGTAGAACTTGGGAGGAAATTGCTCGCCATGGTAAGGTCAATATGACTTGGATGGAATTTATTGCTGCCCTTAAGAAATAGTTTTATCCTTTAGGTTATATGCAACAATTAACAATGAATTGGAAAACCTTTAGGCAGGGTAAGGATCAGTCTATCCAAGATTACACTCATGAGTTTAGAAAACGGGCTATTGCTTTAAATTTTTCATTGTATACTCAGGATACATTACTCAAGTACATAGGTGGTTTGCATTCTTACCTAAGGCATACTATTCTAATGTTGAGTCCTAATAATTTGGATGAAGTGTCAGTCCAAGCTACTCATTTAGATTCAAGGAGTAAGAACACTTTTAGTGATAATTTCTCAAAGAAACCATCTAAGTCTGAGGGGAAGTCTAAGGGTAAAGAAAAAGAAAAAGATAAAGGAAAAGGGAACAAGACAACTATAGTTAAGAAGGAGGGTTATAAGCCCACATGCTCCCATTGCAAGAAAGAGGGGCATGATGATTCAAAGTGTTGGAAGCTTCATCCCGAATTGAGGCTAAAAAGATACAAAAGTAATAAAGGAAAACAAAAGACTATTGCAGTGATTCAACAAGATCTTGGATCCGACTCTAGAGATGAAACTACGATTGTTGCTGCTGGGGTCCAAGGTAAACTAAAAGGTATAATTCTCTCTTCTGATGCAAATGTTTCTAATGCAAATGTAAGTACAAGTAAAGTATCTACTCCTAAAGCTGATAAACAACGAAATGAATTGCTTCATATTCAAGTTGTAACTAAGCACACCAAGATTGATACATTGTTTGATACGGGTTCTCAAGTCAACTTAATATTTGAAGAAGTGGTAAAGAAAATCAATCTAGCTACAACACCTCATCCAAAGCCATATCCACTTGGATGGGTTTGTAATGATGCTCAATTGTAGGTAAAAAAATAGTGTAAACTAAAATTTGCTATCACTGGAAACTTTGTTGATGAAGTATAAGTAGATGTTGTTCCTTTGGATATTTGTGGGATTTTTTTAGGGATTCCTTATTTATACGACATAAAAGCAATCTTTTATAGGGGGAGAATAAGTATCATCTCTTTAAGGATGGGATAGAATACATTGTACGTGCACACAAAATTAAGACTAATGTTCCACTAGTTAATGCTGGTCAGATGAAAAGTTTGGTCACTTCTAGTAAGAACTTTGTGTTAATGCTTGTAAAAACCAAAGAGGATGAAAAAGATGAAGCATTTAAGGGGTGTGATCCTAAGTGCAAAACTGAGATTTTCAAAATAGTTTCTACTTATGATGACTTATTTCAAGAGCCAAAGGGGTTGCCATCTAAGAGAGAGATCTCTATACAACATGAAATCTAGTTGTAGCAGGATGTGCCTCTTCCAATTATCGGCATGTACCATTTATTAGTTTTGTAGAATGATGAAATCAAAAATCAGGTCTGGGAGTTGGTTAAAAAAGGAGTCATTCATCCTAGTACATTTCCTTGTGGTTCTCCAATTGTGTTGATTCCAAAGAAAGATGGATCTTGGAGAATTTTCATTGACTATCAAGCCTTGAACAAGATAATGGTAAAGAATAGGTATCCTCTTCCCTGAATTGATGATTTACTTGATCAATTAAAACATGCAATTTATTTCACTCAGTTAGACTTGCATAGCGGATATCATCAAATAAGAATTGCAGAAGATGACATTTGGAAAACTACATTTAAGACAAAACAGGGACTTTACGAGTGGTTGGTCATGCCCTTCGGGCTTTGGAATGCACCAGTTACATTTATGAGAGTCATGAATGATGTCCTTCATCCTTTTATTGATGATTTTGTCATAGTCTATTTAGATGATATTCTTGTATTCAGTCGAACTTGGGATGATCATGTAATTCATGTAACGAAATTTTTTGATGTTTTGAGAAAAGAAAAAATCTATGTAAAGATGTCTAAATGTGAATTTTCAAAGACATCTCCAGTGTACTTAGGCTATGTCATAGGTGGTGGTCAATTGAAAGTAGACCCTGTGAAGGTCGAAGTTATTGTAAAATGGCCTAAGCCAAGTAGAGTCACTGAAGTCAGAAGTTTCTTAGGTGTAGTCTAGTACTAGAGAAAGTTCATTGCAAACTTCTCCTACATTGTATCACCATTGCACGTGTTGACAACACTTATGAAGACAAATTTTCAATGGGGAGGTCCACAACAGAAGGTCTTCAACACTTTGAAGGAAAAGTTAAGCATTGCACCAGTTCTGGCTTTACCATATCTACATCATCCATTCGAGATCGAAACACATGCAAGTGGATTTTCGATGGGAGCAGTGCTAATGCAAGGAGGTAAGCCAATTTTCTATCACTCTAAGACTTTTTTAGGTGCACTTAACTATCCTACTTATGATAAGGAAATTTATGCATTAGTTCAGAGTGTTAAAAAATGAAAACACTACTTAATGGGGAAAGAAACTGTAATCCACACTGATCACTAGCCACTTCAGTACTTGCACTCACAGTCTTAGAAACTGCAACAAAGTAGGCATTTTAGATGGATGGGATTTTTACAACAGTTTCACTTGGTAATTAAGTACAAGAAAGGTACCCATAAGAAAGTAGCAGATATGCTTTCTAGGCCTCCTATTATGAATGCTTTGATTATCCTTAAAGGTAGTTCTATGGTACATGAATTTTTTTAGGAACAATATGCTAATGATGAAGACTTTAAGGAAATCTATCTAGCTCTAATTGTAGGAAAACATGTTGAAGATAAATATTACTATGTGCAAGATAAACTGTTGTATCATTTGGGAAAGTTATGCATTCCAAAAGACGAACAAAAGTAAGTAATTATAGAAGCACATACCTCATTAATTGTAGGACATTTTGGGGTAAGAAAAATAATTACTTAGTTGCAGAAATATTGTTATTGGCCTCGTATGCAAGAAACTATATCTAAGTATATTAGAGGTTGTGTCATGTGTGCAACTAGTAAGCTTAGTAACAGAAAATTAGGGTTGTAGACACCTCTACCTGTACCATCCCTTCCATGGGAAAGTGTGTCATTGGATTTTGTCGGGGAGTTACCTATGTCTAGGAAGGGACATGATTATCTATATGTAGTAGTTGATCGGTTCAACAAAATGTGTATTTTAATGCCTTGTAAAAAATAGGTTATTGTTGAACTAACAACTCAAATGTACTTCCAATTTGTATGGTTCATTTTGGGTTACCTACTTCTATTGTATCAAATCAAGATTCTCGATTCCTATGGGAATTCTGGTCAGCTTTATGGGGACTCATGGACACCAGACTAAAGAAGAGTACAACCTTCCATCCACAAACTGATGGAAAAATAGAGGTAGTGAATAGGATAGTTGTGCATCTTCTTAGAGGTTACTACATCAAACATCCCAAGCTATGGGATGAGATTCTTCATTATGTGTAGCATGCTTACAACCATGTGTCACACTTTTCTACAAAGAGGTCTCCCTTTGAGACTTGTTTTGGTTATGTTCCTAAGACCTCGATGGATTTTCCTCTTGGAAGGATCATGTTGAAGATGGATGCCATGATTTAGAGAAGGATTTGAAGTTCATCTAGAAGGTCCAAGTGATTCATCAAGCGGTGGAAGCACAATTGGAAAAGAGTCAAGCCAAATACAAGGTTCAACATGATAGGAATCACACCGATCATCATTTTCAAGTCGGTGACTGTGTTTGGTTACATATCACTAAGGAAAGAATGAAAGGAAAAGGAAGGAAGCTCAAGCCAATTCAGTATGGTCCCTTTGAGATCTTGAAAAATATCTGAACCAATTCCTTTCGCCTTAATCTTCATACATGCACATCGATTCAGTTGTCAATGTTGAGAATCTGAAGTTGTATAAACCTCCAATGATATTGGCCAAGGAGATAGACATTTAGGTTCCATTAGTTGATGATCTTTTAGTGGAGTACATGTCAGAGTTGCCTGAAGATGTCATCTTAGACAGGAAAACTAGGACTTCACGAAGAGGATCAATTTAGTACTATTATGCAGTTTTGTATACACGCCCCGCTGAAAGCAGGGACCCTCTTTCGCTTTGATTTTTCATGTCTCGGCCTTTTGATTTTGATGATTTATATTGCCTTGGAATGTGTTTAATTGTTTATCTTTCCTTCCTAGGTGATTTTCCCAAGTCATTCATTGAAAACCTTAAGTTCTAGCTAGAGTTCAGGTTTTGGCCTAGGTTCAAGATTTTTCATCCAAGCCAGATTTTCCCAGATCCTATTCAAACTCTGGTTATGTGCTATTGTTCAAAGATTTCCAGTCTTCACGGAATTCTGCATGGGATGGATTTTTCTGAAATCTGTCCTGTCGTCGGGTTTCTGAATTTTCCCAACTTGTCTTGTCGGCGACATCAATGTTACTTGTACTGCTGTGAGGGGTGCATTTAACCAAACTTTGAGGAAAATTTTGCCATTATGCTTCATTATTTGTGTTCCATTTGAGCTAAAGAGTGCATTCTTGGAGTGTTGGATTTGATTTGGGGGCACTTGATCAGTGAATTGTTGATTTTGGTGGTGATTCCCTATGCATTTTCAATTGTTGTTCTTTGCAGAGCACCATTAAACTCGTGTTTGTTGTTTCTGAGATTGATTTTGTTTCATCATGGTACATATATTTGATTTCTTTGCTTTGATTGATGAATGTGAGCAATGCTTTGGCATTTTTTCGCTTGTTTGGAGATCAAATTGCTGCATGTTTGAGTATCTCGTGGCTAGGGTTGCATAACATTATTTGATTTATAGTCTCCCAAGTAATTTATGAGTTTGTTTATTTGTTTGCATTATGAGGGAGTCTTGCTTGTGAATCGTGAACAACCCCTAGTAAGGATTTAGAGGTTGAAACAATGGAATTTTAAGCTTGCCCTATTCGTCAATGGCTGAACTGTAGGGTTTTATATCTAGGGCATCACTTTTTTGCCTCATCTTGCTTTCAAGTAGGCCTTGAACTCAAAGAAAATATGTAAAAGGTCCATATCAAGCTTGTTGCAGGCCTAGATTCCTTAAATCCATAATTGATCCATGAATTTGAGCCAAATCATGATTGAGTGTCAAAATTTGGGTTTTTCACCTATCTCAGGATTTTTCAGCTCTGGCGGACTTTCCCGATCTCCTCCGTTTTCCTGGAATTCGCATGCTTTCAGAGTTTTACCTTCCCCGTGGATTTCCTTCTCACCTGGATTTTCTTGAAATCCTGTGTTCCCTGGTTTTTCCGATATTTTCGGATTGTCTCTTCCTTTGCAGAAATCTCCCCCATGTGGATTTTCCCAGAATTCATTGGAAAATGAAGAAATATAAAATAGTATAACTTCTTAAGGGATGATTATGCATTTTATGATTAATTAATGTTATCTTAAGATCTCACATATTGTTTGTTGATTGATAATGATTGGATTTAATTGCTAATAGGTGTTTTCACATTCATTCTGCTAGAATCCGTTTGGCCCGGAATTCTCCAAAATTCCTCCCTGGCTTGGATTCTGCAAATGGACCTAAAACCCGAATTTTGATATAATCATTTTATATGAGATTTGATTGCTCCTTGCTTATCTGAAGACTTATTTTAAGGATGAACATGTTGTTTATGACTAATATTCTTTTGTGAATCTTTACTATAGTTCCCTTTGTTGAGTGCAAGCTGAGTCTAGTAAGACGGTGGATGGGTCTTCATTATCTAAGGCAGAGAGAATTAAAATGGATATCAAGAGAAAAATATCAGAGAGAAAGATTACATCAATCTGGTAAGAGGTGACAGACACAAACGTTGGGCTGTGGGATTATGAAGAATTCAAGGGTAGGATGGCGGCTAATAATCTTCCTGTGGTGGCAAGAAGAATGATGGAATCTGGCTTGGCACATGTGGCTAGTTTCCCCTCTACCATGTAGTGTTATGAGTTAGTCCTTGAGTGTGCTAGACACTATGATAGTTATACATAGAGAATTATTGGTCATTAAGGGAGGTTTGTGGAAAATTTGAACCCTGTCTCCATAGCTCAGACCTTTGATATGCCTGAAAGAACTCATGTGGTGGCATTCAACATGGAGGTAGCTAAGAAGTACTATGAAGAAGAGACTATCAAATCACAACATCTCATCAATTCCTAGCTGGAGAATCCCAAGTCTCACTATTCTAAACTGCCTAAATAGTTGTTGAGAGCAAAATTCAAGGAGTATTATGATGCCATCACATTACTTAGCAGGGTGGTTGGATTGAGGAATAAAGGTATGTTTGAAAATTGGATGCACCATGTTATTGTGAGGATGGAACAAGAAAAAATAAAATATCATTGGGTACGTGTGATAAGTAGGGTGATTCATGAGTAGTTGTCCAATGTGCTGCAAACTAAGACCTTCACAATGACCTTATACTTAGTCTATGCACTTGCAAGGTTTCATCCCTACAAGGGATTAAGCACAAAGGGGATCTTTGGACAAGATGTTATTTATTAGGTTTACCCTCAATTACACTTAGGAAGATTGAGCTATAGGAGGGTGAATGATGCATTCACCATGCATATCACTAGATTGCTTCAGGGTGTAGAACATGTAAGAATTTCAGACCAAGCTAAGGAGCTCATCAAGAAATATGGTGCCTAGTTCATACAGTTTCCAACTTTCTCATACATCTAGATTGATGGTTGCCAAAGGGATCCTTACTAACTTTCAAGGTATCCCATTGATCACATCCTACTTCTGGAGGTCACTAGACATATATGTGATTTTGATGCCATTGTAAAAAGGGACAAGCACAAGACTAGTTTCGGTTGAGACTTTCCTTTAAGGATTGGCACTCGAGAGGCTTTCCCTTCCATCAGTTCAGATCAAGCTTCTGAAGAGGAGATGGGTGTTCTTGGTTTATCCTTCCACTCCAAGAGATCAAGATTTGACATAACAGGTGAAGCACAAAAGAGGGCTAGTAGAGAATATAGCCATAATGTTGAGATAGAGGACTATTGGTCCAACTGTAGTGATGAATATGAGGTAAGGAAAAAGAAGTTTTCTCAGCTTCCAGTTGAATCGGTCAGGTGGTTTAATGTAAAGGCAGTTCCAGATCAACTCAAGGATGATGGAGACCTGATTTAGGGCTATGCCTATGAGGCAGTTAAAGACAAGCCAATTGGTGATGTGGATTGGCTAGAAGAAGAAAAGATAGAATTATGATAGATAATGGATCTAGTCACCAAATATACTAAGATGTGACTAAAGTACAAGATATGGGAGTTATAAAATGAAGGAGTGAAGTGTACCTTTGATCTAATGGGAGATTTGGACCCTCACTCTACTTTTGAAGAATCATCAGAGCAAGATCCTAAAGGTAAAGACAAGGTAGGCTCCCCTTTCAAAATCAAGACTAAAGATGTTCAAAAGGAAAAGGTTCAAGAAGAAAAAAATCAAAGGAAGCCTATTGCTAAAAAAAGAGGGCATACTTCAAGGGCTAAGGGGCTTGGAGTAGAGGAAGTTGAAAAAATAGGAACTTGAGGTTGGTACTCCTGTACCTAAAAGGAGAAGGATCATAATATTGTCACAAAAGGAAGGTTCTATGGATGAGGAAGAGGTTGCTCCACCTGTGGTAAGTGTAGAAAGTTCAAGGGAAAGGACACAGGTGTATACAAAGAGGTCCAAGACTCCTTCTCCTATAGATAGCATGCCAAAGGAAGATCCTCCTCTAGTTTCTTCTCATGCAGAATAATAGGATGATGTTCCTTCTTCCCATGAGGCTCAAAATGAACCAGGTGAATCTGAGAAGGCTAAGGAACATCAAGATATTGAAGGAGAATAATTTCATGAGGGTGACATTTATAGTGCAGAAGTCGAAATAGAAAGTCAAGTAATGCAGTCTCCCTTGGTTGCATATGAGGATTCACCTATTAGAACTGAGGAAGTTAGCTCCCCTCACAAAGAGGAAGTATCAGATAAAGTTCCATCACTTGTGCATAGAGAGGAGCACATTGAAGAAAAGGACAAGGTTGAGGAGGTTCTTGAAAGGGAGAATTTAAATGAAGATGTGTCTAAGGATCGGCAGGAGGAAGTAGGACAAAGTGAAGTGCAATTGGAGTCCACTGTTCCAGAATGGTTAGATAAAGAAATAAAGAGAAAGTAGGTTATAGTGGAGGATGCCCCACCCAATTGGGATGAGTTGTTGGTTAAGATCGGCAAGGATAAAGGAAAGAAGAAGGCCAAGGTGATTTCCAAGATCGAGAGAGATGAGGCCAATAATAGGGTAGTCCACATTGCCACTCCTACTCTGGATAAAAACAGAGTTGAGGTAATTGGAAAGGATTACAATTTGCTAACTATTAACCTAGGGAACACCTCCATGGAGCAAGACATTGAAGAGTATCAGGGTTCTAGTGTAGTTACCTTGGGGAGATTAAGAAAATAAGTTCAAACTAAATAGGAGTTGAAGAAAGAAAATGAAAGACTTACGAAATGTTTAGAAGATCTAATGAAACCATTATAGTCTATTGGCTCCTCATCTGCTCTAAACCTCCTCCCCAAGGAGACTATCACTGAGTTGGATAAAATGAAGGCCACTACTCTTGTTACTACCAATTGGTTACAAGTGGTACAATCCAAAGGAAATGATGCTATCAAGGATGTTCTCTCAATTGGAGGAGATGCTATGAGTGAAAAGGATCAGTTAAAAGAGCTATTATCTCAAGACAAGGAAGATACAGATCTCTTGTTGCAGAAAACTAAAACCATCATGGAGTATACCAAAGATAAACTTGTAAGTGATGGAATTCTCCCTTCCTCTAGAGCTTCTAAGCCTTGGGAGTGGTTTGAGGCATTGAAAATTAGGTAGAAGGTTATGAAAAATATCTATAAGTAGAGGAGGAAAATTGAGGATACCCCACTAGTGTTTACAATGGTTGCATCACCTTATTTGAGATAATGACAAGGAGGAGGAAGATTACACCTAAGCACTTGAGCTTAGAATAGTTGAGGAAATGGTGGCAAGAGGTTTATGTTCCAATCAGTGATGATCTTATTTCTAAGGACCATTTAGATGATGCGGCCACTTACATTGATGTTATTGATAAATATCTAACATATAAGGTTGAGTGGGATAAATCGGTGGAGAAGTCCAAGTAAAACATTACTTCAATTGAGAGCCGACTTAGAGTTTTTCCTTTTCCACCCACAGCCAACCTTGACAGGGTCCTTTTGAAGGTGCATGAGATGATTGATTGAAATAAAGATAAAGGGGAAGTTAGTTAATGTTGAGCTACATTGAGATTTGTGCTTCCCTATTATTTTGCTTGCATTGGTCCGAGCTACATTAAAGATCCTAGGTCAACCTGGATGAAGTCCAAGAATTTAATGCATATTTTATCTTATTTTGAATTTCTCTTGGGTGACTTACCTTGTGGCCAATTATTATTGTAAATCTTGGCTAAGCCGACATGTTTTGAGGCCTCTATTAATATGGCATTTTGCCTCATTTGTAAGGGCTAGACATAGAAGAAAATAGATAGAGACATAGAGATAGTTAGTATTGAAGTGAATTAAGTAAAGTAGAAGTTAGAAAGTAATTCTCTCAAGCAAATATCATAATAGAAGGCCAGAATTGTTGCTACAGTGGATAAATTAATGCAAGTAATGACATTGTGATTTGGTGCCATACTTGTGTTCTTCTTATCTTGCATGTTTCTTGTTATTCTATCTTTAAAATTGCTTTAAGGAGGGTTGATATTAGATATTTAGGATTAGATTTAATTTGATAATGTTCATGGTTTGATATTTGAAGTGTTGCAGTGATCCCTGGTCCATACTTTTTGCAGCTAGCTGACTATTAGTTGCTTTGCAAAGTTAGCCTAGACCATATATCTATTGTGTTTAGTTCAAGTGTGAAGGTTTATTCATTTCAATTGTCTTAGGATTGTTTTGGATGAATATTCATGATTTGAAAATCTTATTACCTTAGAAGATTGCACTATTCTTGTGAAATTACAGATTCATCTAGGTTAAGCAGGAATTGGTTTATGAGGGATTGGTCCATTTCAAGTATTTCATCATTTGCATTGTTAATCTTAGAGTAGCACTAGTCTTAGTAATATCTTTGAAACCCTAATATTTTATTGTTTTCTTTATCATTTGAGTTAGATTTAGGATCAAAGTATTATCATGTTGATAGATCTGATAAATTGAGGATTCAATCTTTGCTTGTAGTAAGGTCCCATTGTGATTACCAACATTTTCACATTTATCACTTAGTTGCTTATGCATTTTCAAGACCTGACATTAGAGACCTTGGGGTTACCTCTTGAGGCTTGCTGATAGAGATTTACCTTTCAAGATAGATAAGATATTATATTTTTTCTGAATTGTTGCTGTGCAAAAAACATCATCAACAAGTACCTCAAAGTGGGACTGAAGGGGATGAATCCAAGCAAGGAAAAATGGATGAAGATTGGTAAAGTGAGGGAACTTTACCCTCACTTACTTTCTAATTAACCAGCTTTCGAAGGTCCAAAAGCTCTCTAGTAGGGAGGACTGATCCAGAGGATCTTCACCAAAAATTAAAGTTTCTTTTTTATCTTCAAAATTGACATCATTAGAAAGAGAGTGAAATTTTGACTCCAACACAACTCGAATAGAGTCAAATAGAGCTACAGAGTCCAAGGTATGCTCGGTCAATCCTTGGTCAACCTAGGACCCAGGTCACAGAAAAAAAGGGTCAAAAATTGATGTTGTCAAAAGTGGTCAAGAATTGCATCAATTCAAAGAGGTCACCACAAGCTTTTCGATGACGCATTTCATGTGAATCAGATTCCATTTGAACGAGATATGAGCAGTCAAAGTTGGGTTGACTTTGCTAACATCAGCATGGTACAATCAACATCCAGTCATCATCATCAGCCAATCACATGATGACATGTGGCAAAATCTAGATGAATAAAATAATAATAATAATAATAATATATAAAAAAGGCACCTAATCCTAAGCCTTAAAACAAGGCTAAAATAAGCCATAAAACAAGGTTAAAAAAATAAATCTCACACCTACCTCTCATGTGCATGCTTACTTTGGAAAAATTTCGAGGAAAAGGTGGGCTTTACTTAGTAAAAAAAGTAAAACAAAGCAAAACTAAAATATTCCCCTTGAAAATATATAATTTCAACCACTAAATTTATGGGTGGTAAGGAATAATTAATAAGCCCAAATTTAAAACAAAGTCCTCTAAAAAGGATGAAACAGACAACCTCTCGTAAACAATATAATCTCATATATGAAAAAATTAAGGGGCTTAGGGATTTTATATGTTTTTTAAAAATAATGTAAAACAAGAGATTTGAATATTTTTTGTGTAAATAAGGGGGATTTTTAAGTTGTATTTGTAAAAAATGGAGAGATAAGGTTGTTTTGTAAAATCAATTGGTTAGTAACCAAATTGATTAAATTTTCAATATAAAAAGGAGGGTTTAGAGGCTTAAGGATTCATTGATTCAGGTGTTGAAGACTTAGGAGAATTTTGGAGAGACGAATTGTTGATCCTGTATGTCGGGAGAATGTTGGAATTCCATCGTGCTTGAAGGGAAAAGCTTGTAAACAGATGTAATGCCAAATTTCTAAAGATTTTAATCAGATCAGTCTACTCTTTAGAGAGGGGCCTAGAGACATAATCGTTCTTACGATGAACTCTGTTATCAAGTTGTTTGTGTTCTCTTTTTCTTGTCTCATTTTGAATTTTGATTCTGTTCATTTAAATATGTGTTGTTGATTCCATTTTAGTAATTTGGACTTTGAGATTGTAATTGATATGCATTCTTACAGAAATCATCTTAGATCCTAAAACATATCATTAAGGCATAATTAAGCTCAATTAATTAAAAGAGCCCTAAATACATATTAAAGCATAAATAAATACATTTTCAACACTAAACTAAGTCATAATTAAGTCCAGTTTAACTCAAAGGGTCCAAACAAGTGAAAAAATATCAATGGGTACATTTTTCTACTCTGTATTTAGCGGGTATGTGCAGGATCATGATGGGCCAAAAGGTGGCAATATGATAGGTATGTGTAGGGGTATGTGGTTGATGACCTTTTTTTGACCCAAAATTGATGAAGAAAAAATGGTTTTTAAATGAGATTCTCATCTTTCCACCAATATAAATTATGCTTTGTACTTTGAATTTAATAAATAATTATTATTCATTTTCAATTTTAATTATGACTAAAGTCCTGATTGATAGACTGATTGAAAAACATTTATAGTTTTCAAATGGTATCATATTTTTTGAATCCAAAATATGCGCCACATTAGATATTCTTTGTATACTATAGGATTAAAAAAAATCATGAAGTTTTGACCAAGTTAAGGTGGTTAGACATACAAGTTTTTATATTTTTCAAAATTTGTAATAAAAAAATCATAATTAATTATTTACTTGGAAAAAAATTACAAAAAAATATGCATCACATCGGTACATGAGTCTTCTACTTATATCTAAAATCTTATAAAAAAATATTATCATTTTATTGTGGTAGGGTGGTTAGACAGACACCTACTTGTTTTTCCCCTTAAATTTAAGTACTACTGCATTGAAATTTCAAATTTTCACCAATTAGATTTTTTTTTAAAAAAAACCTAGTAGTTTAGAAACTGTATTCAATTTTTTGTAGATTCTATTGTTACATATTTTTAAAATAATATAGATAACTTATTCAAATTTTTACGTCAAGTTGCCTAACTCTGATTTTTCTAAATTTTTTGCCACTTGAGGGCCTGTTTTTTCCATGATGATCCTGCACAAACCCTAACCCCCACTTTAGTGAGAGAATGAGCACAAGAAAAAAGTCACACTTAAGTATACAATCAACATATGTATACAACAACAAGATACTTAATCATACAACGCCAAAGACTTAAAGAAATAAAAGAATATAAAAGAGAAAATAAAGCTTGGTTTTATGTTAGGCATGGTCTTCTTTTTCACCCAAACACGCAGAATCACTTTGAGCTACATTCAACCAGCAAAATCCCTTAAGAGTCCAAAGTGCAAATTGGCTACAATCTTCAATGGGTTGTTACTCGAACACCGTGATGCTTAGAAACTTATCATTTGAGCATATGGGATTGTGTTGGGACCCTATACAATAAACTCTCTTGTTTTTATCTATCTCGAAGGTGTTTTCTTATGATGGAAGATTTTCACTTGAGGGAAAAGTTATCAAATGCAAGAAGTTGAAAGTTGCAAGGTGGTGCAACTTTCGTTCTGCAACTTGTGTTACCAAATGAACTATTCCAATGTATCTAGATAGGTATGTTTATGCTAGGAATGGTCCTCTTTCATACCTAAACACACTAAATCACTTTAAACTACATTTAACTAGTAGAATCCCTTAAGAGTCCAAAGCGCAAAATGACTGCAAAGTTTAGCATGTTGTTACTCAGATACCATGATGTTTAAAAACATCTTGTCTAAGTCTATGGGATCACGTTGGTCCCCTCTATAATAACCTCTCTCGGTTTTAACTATCTCGAAGGTGCTTTCCTGTGGTGACAAATTTTTGCTTGGGAAAAAACTTGTCAAATGCAAGTAGTTGAAAGTTGCAAAGTGGTACAACTTTTATTCTGCAACTCATGTGACAAAATGAACTATTCAAATTCATCTAGGTGGGTATGTTTGTGCTAGGAATTCTCCTCTTTCACACCCAAACACATTGAATCACTCTGAGCTACATTCAATCAACATAATCCCTTAAAAGTCTAAAGTGCAAAATGGCTGAAAACTTCAACATGTTAGTTAGATACCGGTATGCTTAGACACTTCTCATTTGACCCTATGGTATTGCATTGGGCCCCTCTACGATAATCTCTCTCAAATTTTCTATCTCAGAGGCATTTTTCCACTGTAAAAATTTTTCACTTGGGGAAAAAGTTGTCAAATGCAAGTAGTTGAAAATTGCAAAGTGGTTAAATTTTCGTTCTACAACTCATGTGACCAAAAAAATTGTTCCAAAAAATTTGGGTGGGTACATTTATGGTAGGAATGGTCCTCTTTCACACCCAAACACCCTAAAACGCTTCGAGCTACATTCAACCGACAGAATCCCTTAAGAGTCCAAAGTGCAAAATGGCTACAATCTTTGACGGGTTGTTACTCGGACACTGTGATGCTTAGAAAATTCTTGTCTTAGCCTATGGGATTGTGTTGGACCCCTCTACAATAACCTCTCTCATTTTTCTCTATTTTGAAGGCATTTTTCTGTGGTGGTAAATTTTCACTTGAGAAAAAAGTTGTCAAATGTAAGTAGTTGAAAGTTGCAAAGTGGTGCAATTTTCGTTCTACAAATCATGTGACCAAACAGACTGTTCCAATATGTCCATATAGGTACATTTACACTAATCATGGTCCTCTTTCACACCAAAACATGAGAATCACTTTGAACCACATTCAACCAGTTTGATCCCTTAAAGGTCCAAAGTGCAAAAGGGCAACAATCTTTGACGAGATATTACTCGAAAACCATGATGCTTATGAACTCTCCATATAAGCCTACAGGATCATGTTGAGCCTCTCTATAATAACCTTTCTCATTTTTTGTTATCTCAGAGTCATTTTCCTATGGTGTCTATTTTTTACTTCATGGAAAAAGTGTCAAATGCAAGTAGTGTAAAGTTGCAAAGTGTTGCAACTTTCGTTTACAACTCGTGTGACTAAACAGACAACTCCAACGCATCATGATAGGTACATTTTAGCTAGGCATGGTCCTCTTTTTCACCCAAACAGACGGAATCACTCCAAGCTATGTTCAACCAACTTGATCTCTTATGATGGCATGCAAAACAATCGAAAAGAGAAATATACACACAACGGTTGAGAAGTCTAAGTTTTCCACACAAAAAAGCATATGATCATCCTCAAGTCTAGCAAGCACAAGAAATTTTTTAATTATCCTCCTTTCCCTTACACCAATGTACAACCAATTGTAAATGCATACAATGGTGGAACTTGGAAACATTTTATTTTTCTTCAATTAACAACTTTGTTTTTGAAGCATTTTGTCATTTTCATTTGAAATGATTTTCTATGCTTGAAAATTGGAGTCTAAGAGAAACAAGTGATACTCTTATGTATATTTATTATTTTGTGTGATAAATAAAGTTTCCACCGTTGATTCCATTTCTTATTTGTATTATAAATTATAACTTACTTTCTCCCAAGTCCATTTCCTATACAATAAATAATATTGCAAAAAGTTGACATATACATCTTTTGACGTGTTTATATGGTGATGGATCAAGAACATAACAATCCATTATGCACTATGAGTATTATACTATGAAATTTTTTAAAAAGTATTCAAGATAAATTTTTGTATGATAATGTGTCAAGAAGTTAACTATTCATCATCTACTATGAATATTATATTTTGCAAGTGTTGTGAAGATCATGTATCCTTTCCTTAATTGAGTTGTTCCAATCAAAAGATTAAATATATTGAAATCTTTTTATGAAACATTTCATGGAATACCAATTGAAAACATGTTTTTTTCTTTTAGATAAATAATTTCATGGAACTATTTGGATTAAACTGCATTAAGATATGTAAAAACAAGGGAGCATTAGGAAATACATTGCTCAAGGATCTTAAATAAACCTTCTCTCCTATTGCAATTTTGGGTAGATTATTACTTTCAAAGTATTGGGAATGCTTTTCCTATTTTCTAGTTGGTAGTCGCCATTCTAGAAGGCTCATCCTTTGATATATTTTATACTCATTCTTAATTAATTACCAAGTTAATAATTAGTGCATTTATTTACAGTTAATCTTTTCTTTTCAATCTGTATAATTTTGGAATTTGTAACTACTTGTATTCCTAGAAATATTGAAGTTGTTTAGCATCGACTAATAAAGTTTTTTACCATCAATCAATTAATATTCAAGATAAACCATGAAGGACAACAATGATCAATGCTAGGGCTAGCCAATTAATAAGTATACATGTGAATAAGTCAAGCATGTACATGTGAATAAGGGAAGCACAAGTACTCAAAAACACATAAGCCTTGAAGTATACACATGAATACATAGTATACACAAATTAATACAAAGTATATGCATGAATACAAGGTATACACATGAAATCATGCAAGTTATAAAGTATACATTGGAATAAATGTAAGTCACAAAGTATACACGTAAGTTGTAAAGTATACACTTGAACAAATGTAACTCATGTCTATTGAACCATGGATTTATAATGATAATATGGAAACCATTGATAAAAAAAATTGCATTAACCAAATAGCCATGTAGGCATACATCAATATATGTTGATATAAGTATAAAATATATGTACAACATAGCCATATAGGCTTACAAGAATGTCATATAGGCATACAATGCCAAATATATCCAATACAAAATATGTACAAAAATGCCATATAGGCATACAACAAAGGGTTGTGGAATCAAAATCCATTGCTCTCCATGCTCTCGAAATAAACTCTTGCCCTTTGCTTGTCGATCGGATGATGATACATCTATCACTCATTTATTCTGTAGTCAAGGAGTGCTCCTAGTGCTCCTCCTAGGGTTTAGTTCTTGGTCAATTCTTATCTATTACAATAAGAAGTAAATAAATTAATATATAGAAATTATATTATAAAAAATGATATATTTAAAAAAATAATCACTTGCCACCATCTGATGATCACTCTCCATGAGGGAAATATTCAAATTCCCATATTGAGACATCCTGAAGCCTTGTATAAACCATCCAAATAGAAATTAAACTATGAATCAATAATGGTTTGGTTTTTCACTAACATCTATAACAATGAATGTAAATTAAAATTTAGTAATTTGCCTCATACCTCCCCCATCAAAGCCATCAAGGAGTCTATAGTAAATGAAACACTAATCTCCATTTCCCTATGAACATTCAAAGGTATCCGCTTGCAACATCTGAAAAATAAAAAAACAAATTATTCAATCACAAAAACTACAATAGTGATCCATGTGATGACTTATAATGTATGAGATAATGAACAAATTTTTTAGTACTTATTAAACTATATATTTCTAACTATCATGCTTACTATTTTCCCTATCCATATCACATTCAAAAGCACATGTTTTATGCTTTTACCCATAGCAGCAAGGTGGTGAACTGTTTGATAAAGTGCTTTCATAGACATGTACGATTTAATTGTGGTAGAATAGAGAAGGTAGTGAACTATTTGAAAAAAATCCTCAAAGAAATGGGGCCTCATGGTGATGGAATGCCATTACAAAAAAATGTGTCGTGAAATTCCATCACCATAAGACCACATTTCTTTGAGGAATTTTTTCAAATAGTTCATTGCCTTCTCTATGGTATTATGCTGGGATAGGGTGGATGGTATAACTATGGTCTTGGTTATGAGATGGAGGGTGATCATGACATGAAGAGGGAGGGGTCAGGACATGAAAAAGTGGAATAAAATATGGAAGGTTCCATGGATTGGTAAATTGAGGATGAGGACCTTGAAAAGAATTTGGAAGTGAATTTTGGCTAATGGGTTGGTTTCTATTCTTCAAGCAGTGAGTTATTTGAAAATATGCCTCAAAGAAACGTGGTCTCATGGTGATGGAATATAATTCCATCACCATGAGACCACATTTCTTCAAGGAATTTTTTTATACTACTCACTGCCTTGACTATGATATTGCTTACTATTATGCTTTGATATATTTTTTCCAAGCATCCATAGTTTGCTGGAAAACACCTATTTTAGTCTTTTAGCCATAGCAGAAGGAAGTGAGTAGTTTAATAAAATTCTTTGGTACACATGTATCGAAAATGTGGTAGCATAGAAAAGGTGGTGAGTTTTTTGAAGAAATTCCTCGAAGAAATGTGGTCTCATGGTGATGGAATGGCATTCCATCACCATGAGACTACATTTCTTCGAGGCATTTTTTCAAACTACTCATTGCCTTGTCTATGCTATTGCTTAATATTATGATTTGATAGATTTTTTCCAAGAATCCATAGTTTGTTGGAAAGCACCTTTTTTAAGCTTTTAGCCATAGCAGCAAGGAAATGAACTATTTGATAAAATGCTTTGGTAGACATGTATGGAAAATGTGGTAGCATAGAAAAGGTAGTGAGTTGTTTGAAAAAGTTCCTCAAAGAAATTGTGTCTCATGGTGATGGATATCATCATGAGACCACATTTCTTTGAGGAATTTTTCCAACAACTCATTGCCTTGTCTATGCTATTACTTACTAGTATTCTTTCATATATTTCTTCCAAGCATCCATAGCATAGACAAGGCAGTGAACTATTTGAAAAGACACCTCAATAAAAAGTGGTCTCATGGAATTCCATGACAAGAAAATTCAATTGGAAGCTGCTCCTACTTATTACTTATGTTATGTGAAGTAATTGCATCACTGATTATGTTGACTTTCTAAACAACTATATTGTAGTTGAAATTTTGTCATCTATCAACATCTAGTTATTAGTTATGGAATGTGAAGTAATGCTTTGAGTTTGAAATATGTGCTTCACAACATAATCAACAATATGAATATAAACTACACAAATATATTAAGTACAATTCATTAGTTAAACTCTTTATTCTATTACCTATGCATAGGTTTGTCTAAATCCACTAGCACTAGGAGGTGTTCCCTAAAAACCTCCAATATTATCCTATTCAACATCCAAAATCACATATTAGAATAAAATTCATAAAACAATGCTATTAACATGTAATAAATTTATTATTGTTTACTAGTTACATACCTCAATGATAGATGCAGTGGAGAAATAAGTGGGTGCAAGGCTAGTGTATCCAATATCAACACTATGACCCTAAAATTTTATTAAAATCATAAAACTAAATTAGTTAATCTTGCATTTCAAAATTGAAATTTAATAAATTAAATTCAATGAACATGCTAACATTTACTTGAGTATCAATTCCATAGGCCTCATTCAAAAGATTAGCTTCCCTCGCCATCTCCATAGTTGTAGACGTATCCTATGTAGTAGCCTCCTGAGTGTTGGTGGGGTCATATGAACAAGTCGCCCTGCAATCTTGACACAAATGGGAATGAAGAACACCAATTGAAGACTCCCCTAGATGGTGCTATAATATAGGGCTGGCATGCTAGATGACACTCTAGGTCAAAGAGTTGATGGCCTAAAAACTCTCTACCTTGGCACTCTCCTTCATGATGGAAGGGATAACGATGTGCTCATGAGGCGTCCTAGCGAGAGGTTATCTCACTTGCCACCTAGGATCTTGATGTGCATTGGGTCTATCTTGAGCTAACCCCCCACCTCTCCCCTGGAAGTCTCTCATATCAAAATAATTCAATATTTTGTTCAAGTTGAACTCACAGTATAGTTACCTCAGGAAATATTGCAGAACTTCACAATTTTTGCATGGTGGATAATAAAAAACCATGTACCACCTATCCCTAGAAAAGGTTATAATCTATTGGTGGTGGCACCAATGGATAGGAAACCTCTTTGCATTGAGGGTAAGATCTGCATTTGTGTGTGGTTTAGTGAATAATGAGCACAAATCAAATTTTGTAATTTTTAGATCTTTTACATCTTTATATGATAATTTATCCTAGTAATAATACCTAGTCGCTTGCCTCCTATCTTGCCAACTAGTTAATTGTCTGTTGATTGAATCTACATGTTTTAACATTTCTTTGAGTGAAGTTGAAAGGGTAATTCTTTCCATGGTTAAACCATTTGGATCATTCAACCTCGTGATTAACTCCTCAATTTTTTTTTATTGTTTTCAATTTCACTCATTAAGTTTTGCTAAGTGCTAGGAGGATGTTGAGGGATTGGTGGAGGAGATTGTTGTTGTGGTTGTTCAACTTGAGGATTTTATTGATGTTGTTGTTGTTGTGCTTGTTGAGGATTTTGAGGAGGGTTTGCAGGTTCATTAACATCTCCTACAAATTCAAAAAATAAATATGAAAAACAACCTAAAACTAACAAATTCACAACAAATTAAACAAAAAATCCTTACCTCTCAGACCTCCTTATCAATGTGGCAACATCTTGGTGACAAAACAACAATTTGATGAAAAAAATGCTAGATGCCTAGAATGCGATCACAGAAATGAAGGGTTTTGGCTGCAGGCAAAGAAAAACATAGTCACAATGAAAATGATTTCAAATTCCTTTTTTCTTTTTCTTTTAATACTTCATAACACGAGCATGTTATAAAACGCTCACGTTATAGGCTCATTGTGGCTGAGCCTTAGGCTCAACACACCAAGCCATAACATGAGTGCATTATAACACACATTATAATGTGCTCATGTTATGAGCTTTGAAAACTATTGTAAAATTTTGGCCACAAATTGGCCCCCATCTTTTTGCACCCGCCTTGCTTTCTCTAAGTACTTTCTCTATTTATTGATGCATTTTCATTTAAAAAGGGGGCTTGGAGAAGTGAATTTTTCATACCTAGATGCTACTGAAGTTATGCCAGATTGTTGAAGACACATTTTTTGCAGGTGTTGTGCATGTAGGATTGAAGGGGAGCCCATGAGCTTTAGTTTTATGTAATCTTTTGTATACTTGAATCTAATAAAAGTTGTAGATTTTGTCTTCCAAATTTTGTTCTTTATATGTATTTACAACATTCTTGCGTAGCATATTTTGTGTGTTTGTAATCAGATTTGAAAGGGGGAGTCTCCCTTTTCATCAGATTGTAGTAGTAGAACATAGAAAAGATGATGATTTATTAGTACAAATTTTGAAAATAAAATAGGAGTGGCTTGAGAAGATCGCCAATGAAGATGAGAAGGTGTAAATTGCAAGGAAAGAAGAGGAAACACAAGTTGGAACTAATGAGGATGTGGAAGATGTCACAACAAAAATTGATGTTGCAGCTATGAATAAAGATGAGGTAAATATATTTTATGATGATATTTTATTTTTAGATAAGATGGTAGAGAAGAAAAAAAACATGTAGAGAAAATGGAGATATTTGTAGATGTAGATTGGAATTTAGATGCTACAAATTTGTGCATCAAGATTATAAAGGATGTTGTAGTATTTTGGTGGAGGTGGTTTGTGAGTGGTAGGATGAATCCCATGAATGAGAAGAGGAGAATAGAGAGTATTTGGTAGAGGAGGATGGATCAAGGTGGATGTGAATCCATGAAAGGAGAAAAGAATGGAGTGCAACATTTTTGGAGGAAAACATGTTCCAGCACAATGCTAGAAAAAGAGGAAGAAGGATTCATCTTGAGCACTTATTCAA
Organism: Sequoia sempervirens; assembly: GCA_007258455.2. NCBI lineage: Eukaryota > Viridiplantae > Streptophyta > Pinopsida > Cupressales > Cupressaceae > Sequoia > Sequoia sempervirens. The sequence continues at coordinate 247,416 of VDFB02010295.1, forward strand.
CAATGGATTTCACTATAGGTTAGTTGTAACATCAAAGATTAGTCTAACTACTCAACTCCACCTTTGTGGTCCTATGCTCACAATCTTTCTACTTGAGGTGTTTGATGTAAGAGCATCTGGGTACAAGCACAATCCACATTAGCCAAAAAGATAGTTTGGTTTTGATTTCACATTTTTAGGTGTGGTCAATTTTGGAGTTCACTTCAAATCTGGTTTTGGTGATCGATTTGTGAAAGAGGTTGAATGACATTTTTGTCATTGATTGAAAAATGCCATATTTTGAAGTTTTGGTCTCCAAGTATTATTTAGTCAAATTATCCAATCTCATATTTATTTTCCAAGAGGTAATGTCTATTGATTTAGTGCAAAAAGAGCTATATTATTATATTTGCATTTTTCAGACATAAAGAGAGTTATATAATGCATGGAAATGGGAAGGGCCACACTAGAAATTGGATGAGTTATGTGTGGAAGGAAAAAAGGCTAATTGATGAAGACAATAGAAAGCTAGTGATATAGAGGTGTGGTACAATCCAATGTAATGGTATTAAAGAATTAAAAATGAATTATTTTTTTTGTGAAGATTTAAAAATAGGAAAAAGGGGTGATATCATGGAGGAGAGATGGCAGCCAAAAAAGAAGAGAAAATGGAAGTCAAAGAAAAGAGGAAGCGACACCACATTCTGATCAGTGAGAAATGAAAAATGTGGATCAAAAATGAGAAGAGGATAGGGGGCATAGAGGGGAAGAAAGGAGAGACTATGTGAGAATGAACAAGTCCATGGCCAGTGAAAAAGAGTTGCAGGAAGATTGATAAGGGAGTTTGCTTCTGTCAGAGTGAGTGAGCAAGCTATGTGGAAGAGGTGATAAGGGTTGTATTGAATACAACAGGCATGAGAGTATAGAAAGAGACAAAGGAGGATATCATGGGTTAAGAAGAGGGGTTGCACAACTCTAAGTAGGAATGGTATGCATATAGGTAGTAGCATATGAGATCACACCACATAGAAGAATGACATAGATAGAGGAAAGATATTGGAAGGAAGCATAAGGAGCGAATATATGAATTATTCCAAGTTGAATAGCATAGAATGGTGCCATAGCTAAGTGGAAAAACATGAATGGGTATGTGCAGGATCATCATGGAAAAAACATGCCCTTAAGTGGCAAAAAAATCAAAAAAATCAGAGTTAGGCAACTTGACGTAAAAATTTGAATAAGTTATCTATATTATTTCAAAAATATGTAAGAATAGAATTTGTAGCAAATTGAATTTAGTTTCTGAACTACTAGGTTTAAAAAAAAAAAAACTATTTGGTGAAAATTTGAAATTTCAATGCAGTAGTACTTAAATTTTAAGGAAAAAATAAGAAGTAGGTGCGACCACCTAACACACAATAAAATGATAATATTTTTTATAATTTTTAGAGATATAAGTATAGGACTCATGTTTGGATCAGATGATATTTTTTGTTTTTTTGTAAGTAAATAATTAATTATGAATTTTTATTACAACTTTTAAAATATAAAAACTCTTATGTCTGACCACCTTAACTTGGTCAAAACTTCATGAAATTAAATTTTTATTTTTTTAATCCTATAGTATGCAAAGCATAGAATTTGACACATGTTTTGGATTCAAAAAATGTGATACCTTTTGAAATCTATAAAAAAAATTCAATTAGCCTATCAATCAGGACTTTAGTCTTAATTCAAATAGAAAATGAATAATAATTATTTATTAAATTCAAAGTAAAACATAATTTATATTGGTGGAAAGTTGATAATCTCTTTTAAAATCCCTTTTTGTTTCATCAATTTTTGGTAATAAAAATGTCGTTAGGAACATACCCTACACATACCCATCATATCGCCACTTTTTGGCCCATCATGATCTTGCACATACCCGAATTAAAATTGGTATGTGGAGATGCATTCAAAATTTCCTAAACTATGTCTAGTGGAAGACAAGATTTAATAAAATTCAAAATAAAAGGAAAGATGAAATTCAAAGGGGACGAGTAGGAATAGGGTGAGCACACAAGATATGTACAAAATAAAAATTGTTGAACAAAGATTTGGGATATCTATCATTGAACATTAGCTGGAGGAATTTGGATTTGTAAATTGTTTCTTTACACTTGATTCCATTATATAAATTGAAATTTCCATCCAATTATTGTGCAAATTAGATCTTGTATTAAATTTTTTGTGTTATTTCCATTGAATGAGTATTTAGATTGACAAATAAACTTATGAATTTGGGTTGTTTCTTGGATGCATAGTGGGGAAGTTTTTGATTTTATTACTTGGTTTGAAGTTTTATTTTTCATCTGCATCAATCTCCAAATTGAATGATCAACTTAGGGTTTTCCCAAATTCACTCTAAAATTATTGCTCAACAAAATTATTTTAGAAAGGTTCCACCACCACTCAATCTTTTACCTTAGTGAATCTCCAACTTGGGCGATCAACTTAAGGTGTTTCCCAGATTCACTCTTGAAATATTGCTCAACAAAAATAATAAGGATTCCACTACTCATTATATTTATCAATCATCTCCAACTTGGGCAACTGACTTAGGGTTTTCCTAAATTCACTCTCAAAACATTTCTCAACAAAAATATTAAAGAAAGGAATTGCTCAACTCCATTTTCATGAGTGAGTCTAGTTTTGGATTCAGTGGTCTTTGCTTTTTACTTACAATTTTGGCATTAGCTTCAAGCTAAATAGTGTGTTTGGAAAGATTTGGGGTCAAACACTTTCAAATCAATGTACTTCCATGCAAAATTATAATCACATTCCTAACATAACTAAATAAAAGCTTCCTTTTCTTTAGTTGTACATACTTTTCCCAACTTTAAAACCTTATCTTTGAAGATGCGTACTTGTTCATAATGTTCTTCTATGATTCTCATGCTTTATTCCTTTTCGCTTGATCATCAGAACTAAAAAATATTCTGAGACCAAACCCTTTGGCAACTTGTTAGTTTTCTACTGTATAATTTTCTCACTATACTATTGCTGCATTTTTTCTTGGTTAGAAACTGAAAAACTCAGCCTCTTCAATCAAAAAATTTGTAATTTGTGTATCACTATCAAACACTTGCTAATGTGCTTGATTATCTGTAATTGAAGGTCTTACCACCACTTTTACATGTTTTTGCACTTTTCTATTGTTTAGATCATTTGGACTATCATACTGTGCTCCTATGGTAGCCAACCTATCAACGTGTTTGTTCTCATTTATAGGTATGGAAAACAAGTTATAAAAGTATCAAATTCTTCAATAATGTCCCAAATTCTATTCCTACAAGACTTAAGCAAGTAATTTTTAGAAACATTTAAACCTCTTACCTGATTCACTATGAGTTCACTATTACTAAATACCTGCAAACACTTGATTTTCCTCATCCCTTCCCATTCCACAACATGAACAAGTGCTTCATACTCTATTGTATTATTAGTGCAACTAAAAGTAAACTTGAAAATTTTGAATAATATTTCTCACTTATAGGAAAAATAAGCATTGCTCCTCCACTAACACCATTCCTACTCCTTGACCCATGAAAATAGAGCTTCCATAACTCATTCAACTATTGTTCATACTATTTTTTTCATCTTTTACCAAGTTAGGGACCGAAGGTTGTTCCTCTTGCTCGTAAATGGTAAAATTTTCATTCACAACACTAGGAAGATAAGGTTCTATATGATCTTTTGTAATTGGCTCTGATTTGACTATAACCCTAGTTCCATACCTTGTTTTAAAAAACATGTGTGACCAATCAACAAATAGATAACCACCTAACTTCATAGTGAATTCTCTAAAAATACATATCATGAAGTACGGTGGTAGTTCTATGACATAAATGTCTTGAGGCATGGAGAAATTTGGACATGCATGCAAAGTGAGGCTCAAATTCTTAACGACTCCAATGGTATTGATGGTTGTCCCATCCAATTTTACTACTCCTTTGGCAAGAGGCTCATATGATAAACCAAGTTTTTCAACTATTTATTTGGGCACCACAGAACTACATGCACCTAAATCAATCATGTAATTATGAACAAGATGTTGGCCAATAATCAAAGATACGTAAAATGGAGGTGATCTTGTATCTTTGGCTTGTTCTTTAGTTTTAACTGGTGGAGTACTAGTGAGTGCAACTCTAGGTTGCTCTCTGGAAGACTCACTTGACAAGGTGACATTAGATGAGGCATTTTCCAACAAGTCTTTTTGTCCAAGAAGTGTCAGTATTGAGTCCCTGATTGATAAATTGAAATTTTCTTTCTTCATATGATCCAAAATATTAAATGGAATGGTACTAACCTTTGGTTGTCCTTTTGGAACAATAGCTTCTCCTTGGGTTTGCACTAGTTGTGGATGATTTTTAGGCTACTCTTTGTTCACTATAGGTTTTCCTCTTGCTAGTATTTTCACATTTGGTGTAAATGGTGAACCATCAATGCTTTGATGACCTATACGAGCCTAATTTTCACCCTTATCAACTTGTATTCCTATATCAACAACCCTCTTTTCTACACTTGTATTGGCTGCAATAGAGTGTGATGCCCAATTTTGTGTATTTGGGTGGTTCACCCTACAAAACTCTTCACCCTACCAATTACACAAAGTAACATCTTGATGGCCTTGATCAGTATTAGAATCTTGTTGTTCATAATTTTCTTGTGTTGCATCTTGTGAGGCAGCAGTGTTGTTTTGTACCATAACGGCTTGATTAATCATTCCATTCAAACATGTGGCTTGGCTATAAGTTTGGTTACATGGAAAACACCACTCATAGTCCTCTGCAATGTTATTTTGCATGGGTACAAGTTCTTTAGAACTGCTAGCAACATTTCAATTGTAAGGTTGATAAGGCCTTGCATTAGAATTCCTTCTTTGACCTTAAGGATTAGCTTGATAAGGAGGCCTATTGGGATGATTAAGCTGATAAGGTTTGATATTAAATTTTTTTTTGCTTCTTTATGTTGAATAATTCAATACCAAAATTCTACAATATACCTTTTATCTCTTGAAATTCATGGGATGGAGCTAGGACAACCTTTTCTTAGAAAAGATTTGGATAATTTAGTGCTAGTATAGCAGGTACAACAACTATTGGGGATAATGGAAATGGTGTAGGTGTTTGTACCTTAGGAAATATAGGCATTGGAGGCCTTGGGGCTATTGTTTTATCTTGTATGAGGTTTTTTTCTGCTCTAATGGCGATACCATATGCAGTAGGAAGTGTATTTCCACCCATTGACTGAATCATCATAGAGATATCACTATTAAGGTCTTTAAGGAAATATAAAAATGTATGTTGAGCTAAAGTTCTTACCATTGTTGGGATTCTATCCCACATTTCTAGAAATGGTAATTAAAATTAGACATGTGCTCATGTGGATCTCTCTTGATTATAGTTATTTTCTCCACCAAAGACAAGTGTTCTAACTTATCTTCAATTTTTTTGTGCAAACCATCTCCCAATTGATCCCATTTTTTGATTGAATTAACTGCCAAACCCTTGAACCATTGCAAAGATTTTCCTTTCAATGATGCAGAAAAGCGTCTGATTTCTACATTCCTAGCTGTGATACTGTGAACTGAGCATAATGTAGCCACATCGTTGATATGCTCAATAGTCATAGTCTGATCTTCTCCTATGAAAGAAGGTAAGCTTCTAAGGGATACCACAAGAACATCATCATGCTAAGTAAGATTTAATGGGCTGCCCACATTAAATAGCGTAAAAGAAAACTACCTTGCCATTGTATTTGTCAACACTCATATATTTGGTACTACAACTCTTGGAATAGGAATTTCAAGCCTATAATTTGGAGGTGTAGAACATGATCTAGCTCGTGGGATAAGACTCTTTCTACCCTCCCTTTTCTTCTTGGTGGTGACAACTACAAATACTCGAAGGGAGTAGAACTTCCTCTTGTTTGTACTCTTCTCATGTGTTGATTGCTCTAGATCTACTTCAAAATCAAAGATTAGAGTCACAAGGTATATTTTTGTAACCTCAAAAGGCCAAAAACACTATTGCATATACCAAGACAACAGTGGAAATTTAGTAACTCTTGACTGAAACGAGTTTTAGAGTCCCAATGGGAGTGCTAAAAACTATTGTCACGAGGATATCATGCTTAAGCTAAGTATGAAATTCAACTATCTTGTGCAACATTGGATCATCTTCAAATTGTGGGTTACCCATGGTGAATATGAACCTTCAAAGTGGGTTGGTTCCCCTTGATGTACCTCCTAAAGCTTGCTGGTTTGATTGGGAAAGGGATAGAAAACTGAAAATTAATATAAACTAAACCTAGAAGGTGATGCACCAAAGATAAAAAAAACTTTATACCTGTTGTTTGAACTCACAATCTCTCAAAAATAGCTCTATTATATGCACAAATCAAGTTTTTGATCAACTTATACAAAAGTGTTTCAATGGGAGGTTATGTTTCAAGCTTTGTTGCAAGAAAACAGTGTGTTTTCACAACTACAAACTTTAAAAATAACTAACATAGCTTATGACCTGCATAAGTTTTTCATATTCTTATGCATGAAAATGGTTTTGAATGAGACATAATTTAATGATTCAATACTAAAATCATAGAAACTAAATCAAATCATTCATAATATGCTCAACACAAGAATTTCAAGAAGACAAAAAACTTCTTTTTATTGATAAAAAGAGTTTGCTTGTACAAATCTTTGAAAGTTTTTCTCTATTAATCTCAAAAGGAGTTATAATGCATCTCTTTTGAATAAGGAAAAAAGAGAAATGAAAGAACTAAATCTAAAAGAGTTGAATACTTTCCTTTATAGAAAGCCACTTCAGATAACTAAAGTTGAAAGAGGTTGCACCTTGTAGAAGATGTTGAACATGCATGAAGAGTTGAACTGGATGTGAGCTCTGGAATTGAGAGTTGACTCGAACTCTTTCATTTGTGGATGCTCCTCAAAGTGTGCTTCAACTGAACTGGAACTAAACCTCCAAGAAAAGCATGAAGATGATTGAAAAAGTTGAGCTTAAACCTCTTTCATGAGGTCTTCAAGCTGTTGGGTGTATAAGGCTAAAATTCCTATATTTAAATTAGGGACCCAAACTTCACCAATTTGCATGATTTCAGGCTCAAAATCCCTCTAACTTCAGTTGTGACCATGAGGGCCTCTTAAGTAGGACAAAATTGCTTCTTGGCACAAGAAAACTGAGTGTTTTAACTAAGTCTTCAAGGGTTTTGAAGACTGCCCCTTGGTAAGGTTAACAGGGTTCATTATGAACAAGGGCTGCCTTTCATTGATAAGACATTTATTTGGGACTATCTTTTGGTATTTGAGAACTTCACCTCAAAACATAGTGAAAACCTAAATGTTATACATTAGGTCACATCCATACATAGTCATAAGTCCATTGGAAAACCCCATACTATAATCACTGTCAATATTTTATAGTTATCAAAGTATTATTGTCATAGATTTCATGGTCCTTAGGTGTCACATACCATTGTCATTCACTACCTGCATCCATCCCTATGCTTTGATGACTTTGAACTCATTTTTCCATATAGCAAATCTGCCATGGAAAATCAGAAGGTAGTATAATGCCTTTAACACTTTTAATAAGAAAGATGCAATAACTAACTCTTCCTTTTTTAAACACTGCATGAGAACTTTGATACTTCACCTATGACTATCTCTCATCGAGATACATTCTGACTATACTAGGGTTGTAAGGAAGTTTGTTTC